>VYZW01060866.1:0-12318 GCA_013401315.1 Balaeniceps rex
GAAGAAAGTTAACTCTATCCCAGCCAAAACCAGCACATGGGGCTGTGCGGGCAGCAAGCTGGAGCACTTCCAATATTAACTCTCTCCCAGCTGAAACCAGGACAAATACCCACCTCCCAGTGGTGTACACTAGGACATCAGGCTGCTTTGAAGCCCTTGCACTAAAGATTAATTGGAAGAGCAAAGATCTTAATTTGCTTTTTGAAATACAGTTGTTGCCCATTAATTTCTGTCCTAGCTGTGCATTATGTAATACTGAATGAGAGAGGGGTTATATCTTAGGTTTCCTCTTTATCTGCTTGGTCGGTCACTTTGGAGATCACTAGAGTGGCCTTAAGAAGACCATGAACGAGGCAGGAGAGTGTGCATGGTTTTCCCAATCCAGAATCAACACCTCGGTCTACTCAATATCAGTCCTCAAAGTGGAGCAGTGTATAGGTTTGAGTGGCGTTTGTTTTCTTTTTCTATACTGTGGCCAGTGAACGGGTGCCATGGCAGGTGCTGGCTGTGGGATGTTGTCTGTGGATGGACAGAGCAGGTCTGCGGCTGGCTGGGAAAAGGCAGAGCCACCTCTGGGCTCGCTCTGGCTTGTTTTGTGCTTGGCGGAGGTCTCTGAGCCTGCATTCGTTCTCCATACCTGACTCCCCACCGGGACCCTCTCCACAGAGCTTCTGGACCTACGTACCTACCCTGCTGGATCTGTTATCAGACACAACTTTATAGTTGTGACTTATATAGCTTGTGGCTTAAACCATATGGTCATTCTTTTATGTAGTATTTCTGCTTGCTTATTTTTCATTTTCCCACACCCACTCCATTTATTGTTGGCTGCTTTCCCAGCACCTTTCCTCCAGAGAGGGAGTTACATAAATAGATCTCTGTAGGCTTTAGAAGGCAGATGTTGATGGATAGATCTTCCCAGATAGACTGCAGAGCAGCGTGAAATGCATATCACCTACGTACCTGCAGACACGCGAGTTGCAAACCACGGTACCCTGCGGCTGAGGAGCTTGATCGAGACGACAGTGCCAACCATGTTGACAGTGCCAACACGGGGCCAGTGACAAACTCTGTGTTTCAGCTGCTGCATGTTATTAAATGGTGTCCTGCTTTGAGTGATTAGTCTGTCTGCAATCACTGGGAATGAATGTAGGGCTCAGGGGGAATTAGGAATAATTGAGGAAATTAAAATCTGCATAATGTTTGCATTTTCCTCTTCATATGCCTTTTATAATGATTTAATATTTATGTACCCAGTATCTGAAAACATGTGGTTGATTTGTTTTCTTCACTTAATTTGCTACTGAAACATTAATTACATTTAAGACTAAACACACTAATATATTTGCTTTGTATGGTTCTGTAAAACTTAGTAGTTGCACTGCAGCGGTCCTGTCTTGATTCCTCACACACCCAGACTCCCTTCGGTTTTAAGACAGCCTGTGGTAGGAACAGTTACTGTGCCGCTATCTCTGCAGGGTGAGCAGCTTGGTTTTAGTGGGGCTTCTTTACTCTTAAATGTGTTCTAATCAGAACTCATAAAACTAAAATCAAGGTAAGGGTCCCTCTAGAGGAAAGCTGGGAAAAGATTATCTCTGCAGCTGAAGTCTTGGGGAAAAAAGCACGTTATCTGGAAAGGGGGAGGGCGCTGGTAATCTGAGATTTGGGGGTCATTTACGGGGCTTGCTGGGGCAGGTAGCAGGAGGAGGAATCCCAAAATTAAGTTATTGCTGTAGCAGTTGAAGGACTACTCCATGGGTGCCGTGTGTCTGCCCAGGGAGGGCCAGCTGACCCAGGGAGCCGGGTGCGGGGGGGACTCGCTGCCACCATGTAGCTCTGCATCAAGAAGGGAGGACGGCTGATCCTGCGCTGGGCGGTGTGAAAGGAGCGTGCAGCAGGAAAAGCAGTTATTGTGCTTGGGGTGTGTAAATAGGCAAGATAAACTAATACAACTGGCAGCTGATGGCTTTGAATCCCATGACCTGAAGGTCCCTGATGGGGCAGCTGATGGCTCCAGCTATTCCATCCAGTCCTCTGTGGGACAACCCCATGTCAGCAGCCTCCGGGTCCACACAGAAACCACTGCTGAGCTGCTATGCTGCCCAGTGAGCTGTGCCCACAGCCCTGGGGCCTGGCGGGGCAGCCAGCTCATCTCCAAGCCTGTATCAGTACAGCCATGGGCAGCTAATAGCAAGAAATGACCCTTAATCAAATCCCAGATGTGGATGTTTCCAAATTGGAAGAAATCTGTGTCTGGCCTGAACTCTCCAGCTCGTGCTGCTTCCTACAAAACAGGGCACTGGCTTCCCCAGCACTATTGCAAGGACTGTCCTTCCATGACGTGGGGGAAAGAGCCATGAGCAATTGAAGTCCAAGCTACACACTGGAGCCCCCAAAAGGCATGGGGAACTTGCACAAAAGGGCTGATGTCTCTGAAGAATGGAGCAAGCCACTCTGAGCTAGGCCAAAGTGCTGTACCTCCTCCCTGCTTCCCCTCCCCGGAGACTGGGGAAATCATCATTGATGTTTCTGGTACTGCAGTCAATGGGTCATTAACACCACCCACAACAGGAACAGAACTGAGGGTCTGGTGGTAGCGGGGTGATGCTGATGGGGGAGAAATACAGAGCCCTGGACTTCAGCTATGAAATTCCCCAGTCCACCTTGAAGACACTGAATATCGAGCGGGGAAAAAAGCCAAACTGTCTGCATAAGGTCCTCGCTGAGAGACTGGGATATTTCACTCATTTGGGAAGGGAGATGCACCAGCAGTAAAACCTCTCTCCATGCTTCAGAGTAGATGCCTGAGTGCTCAAGAAGCCCTCCTGTGTGTGCATCCTTCCTGCCTGTCTTCATGGCGCAGTCTGGAGATGTGCCACATTCATTAGCTTTTGGCCAAGGGAATGGCTCCATGTGCGAAGAGGAAAATTCCCCAGGGAATCCACTGCGTAAACCACTGTCTGGGAGATAAGACTGGACCTCAAAGAAGAAATTGATCTTCTCAGACCATATTATGTCTACATGTCTGAGAGCAGACAAGCGCCAAGACCAGGAAAAGCCGCATGCAGGAGGTTTTCATCAGGCGGAGAATTCCGTGGGCAGATAGAGCAAGTTGGCTAACGAGATAAAGGCACAAGAGCACGAGGAGCTGGAGAAACACAGTAAGGGAGGATGGGAGGCATGAAGCTGGATCAAGGTGCTGAGACAGAGGGGATTTCTGGTACAGGCTGGCTCTGTGGCACTAGATATCCCAAGCATCCCGAAAGAATACTCCCAGACAACACCCATTTCATGGAAAAAAATGTGGGTTGGGTGCTGGCATGCCACACACAAAAATGTAGTATGCTCCAGAAAAATGTGCTCTCCAAGGGACTGATTAGAACTTTAATGGGACCTCTCCCGTGCACAATTTTTTTTAAAAAAAAGCTAAAATTACTCTGACCGGTCGTGGACATCTCCTGCTTGGAAGTCTGTTCCTCTTGGATGTGGAAGTGGTATGTATTTGATGTAGCAAAGGGAAAGCTTGTGTACCATTAGCCTTATAGTAGTTAATGTTGGAGAGAATTTTATTGTAACTTACTAAATTCTCTCTCTTTATGGTTTATCCTTCCAACACTTTCTGTGTGTAAAAATTGCTCTGTTTAATCCATTGTGGGATCACATCTTCTCTTTCTCAAGACCCCTCTCTGTTGCGCTCAGCTATAAAAACACTCATCCCTCTCCACACCTCACTTCCCACAAACACACACATTTCAAAACCAGTGGTCCATGAAACTCATCCTGAAATTGTAAAATAAGACTGCAAGGCTTTTTTTATTTATGCTTTTACCTTCTTTTACGCCAACTGCTGTGTCAAGGTGAACTGGCTTTGTACTGGCAGAACTGTGTTGCTTCCAGGCTGTGACCCCAGTGATGCTCGTATAACGCACGATTCTGCATATGCGAATACAGTGTTTCATCAACACATTTGAATGTGCTTCAGCCTCTTCTTTTCTTTGGCTGTATAGCACTAGGGTTTTAAAAATCAAGTCACCTTCCAGTAGTAACATGAAGAGGCTCCAAGGACGGTCATGGAGAAGGTCTGCTAGCTGAGAAGGTGCTGTGATGCTGAGAAAAATCTCACTTCAGTCTATTACTTCTTGACCTGCTCTGTTTTCTAACTAGAGAAAAAGGTTGTTTCAAACCCCATTAAGCAGCACACCCTTTGTAGTTACGAGGGAAACCTGGACCTAGGTTAGAGAAAGGGAAAAGTGTAGGCAGAAAGAAAAATCTTTGGATCATATTCAGGCAGATATTCTGCTTTCTTACTGTTCACCTTTTTCTTTTGGGGTCTTGTCACCGTAAGTCATCAAGAAGCTGTTTTCAGGATTTGAATTTTGCCACTGGCTTTTGGGCGGTGAGATGAGGGGGAAAGGAAATGTCTTTTTTTCCCCTGCCATAACTCACCTGATGTTCAGAGAGGAGCAAATCAGGGAAGGAGCTCAGTTTTCACGGAGCTGGACATAACTCCACGTCAGTGGAAAGAACTGCGCTATCTTATAGCAGGAGAAGAGCCCTTGGGAGCCTTCATGGTTACGGGGGCCTGGAAGGAAAGCTTGAGTCACTCAGTCCCGTCTCCTTCTGCTGTCGTCACCACATCATACGGACCTTTCACACACCGATCACGTTCCATCGTAAAAGTAGACAGAGGTTTTGCCCCTGTTACTTGTACTACGTGGCTGTTTGAAAGCCTCGATTCTGACGGTGTGGAGAATACAAGTTCCACTGTGCTAACACCGTAGAGGGTTTTTTACAGGAAAATTCCCATATACCATAACTGGATGGCAGTAACCATAGGATTTATGACCTATTGGACAGCCCACGCACATAAGCAGCATAGGTGATGTGTGCAGCACACCACAACATCCAAGGCGATCAGGAAAACGGGATTAAATTACTTTTTATGGATGGCACGGGTAAAACTGTGCCCCTCAAACTACTTTCAGGCTTGAAGATGTGGAATCTGAGTTAAGTTACTGAGGCATGACTAAGTTTTGGTCACACTAGAAGTGTTCCACTGTTTGGTAACCACATCAGAGAAAAATGGAGCTCTGAAGGCCCTGGCGGGTTGGATCCCAAATGTGAATGCAACCACCTAACAGAGCTTGAATGCAGTCAGTTAGGCTGGTTTTCTAATGCTATCCCAAGGATTAGTGTGAACGAGACATTAATTCCAACACTCCGATTCCAGACGTATTTTGTTGTTCCTGAAGGCTCTGTTTCTATACAAGTATGTAAGTGAAGATTTGGAAGTGAACTGCTCTGCTTTGCTCTACTGATGTCTTTGCAGTTTGACAGGTATGACCTATGTGATGTGTATGTTGTTTCTGTCTTTGTTCTGGGGCTAAAAAGTGCAATTAAATCTATTTAAATGATCTCATTTAAGGCAGGTTCATTTGATGAGAATCGCCGCAGGAAATTTTGCAAAGCAGAAGAGAGCATAAAGCTGAACAGAAGAAATAAGGTGGTGCCCCAAAAAAACTGGGAAGGTGAGGTGCCAAGATGGTTCCCCTCAGTGCAAATGCCACATTAACACTATTAAAGGGAGTTGGTGCAATATATTACACACCAAATAGGCACTGTTTACTTAGATCTAGATTGCACTGGAATTAATATTAAAACTTTGTGCTTGAGAGGGAGGAGATAGATTGAGATAATGGTGGTAATACAATTTCCTACACTGGCAGCAAGTCAACCACAAACTTAGGATTTGTTCTGAGTAACATTCATTATTAGCTTACCCCAGAAATAATGTGAGAATTCCTCCATAACCAGAGAATAGGCACAGTGCATCATTAACTGTGATGTCAGCCAAAAACCCAAGCACACTTTTACGGCCTGATATTTAAAGCAAATGGATAACAGACTGAAACTCCCAGTATGCCTGTCAAAAAGGGCAAATTATTTACTCCTCAGGTAGTTTTAAAATGTGAGCAGATATGCCATAATGCAAGATGAATTTACAAAGAAAACAGAGCACACTGCATTTAGATCAGAGGCCAAACAAATGGCTGGTATAAACCCTGGCATTATAGAATCATAGAATCACTTAGGTTGGAAAAGACCTTTAAGATCATCAAGTCCAATGGTTAACCTAGTACTGCCAAGTCCACCACTAAACCATGAAACCATGTCCTTAAGCACCACACCTACACATCTTTTAAATACCTCCAGGAATGGGGACTCAGCCACTTCCCTGGGCAGCCTGTTCCAATGCTTCACAACCCTTTCAGTGAAGAAATTTTTCCTAGTAGCCAATCTAAACCTCACCTGGCGCAACTTGAGGCCATTTCCTCTTGTCCTAGCTCTTGTTACTTGGGAGAAGAGACCAACACCCACCTCTCTGCAACCTCCTCTCAGGTAGTTGTAGAGAGTGATAAGGTCTCCCCTGAGCCTACTTTTCTCCAGACTAAACAACTCCAGTTCCCTCAGCTACTCCTCATAAGACTTGTGCTCTAGACACTTCACCAGCTTCATTCTTTGCCCTTCTTTGGACAGGCTCCAAAGCGTTGCACTCACTTACCAGAGGGTATGCCTCAGGACTGAAACCTGGACACAAATATTCTGTTTAAAGCTCTCGATATGCTCACTCTTTCTTGTCTTCTCTTCTCCCTGCTCATTTAGCTTTTGTCACCCTTCTTCTTGCTGTGGCTGCTCCCCCGATGATGACAAAGAGGCAAGGTGGATGCCATGCTTCTCCCAGGAACCGGTATCCTGTGCCTAAACTGAGCTAACTTGTGGCTTTATTTTCCACTGCATGGTGATATTTGGATATTCAGTGCTCTAGACAAGGGCTGCCTGTGTCCTGAGTCCTTTGGGAGAGAAAGGGAAGGTCTTGTCTGTTCACCTCCTTAGTGATGGAGGAAAGCTTTAGGATAAGGAGGAGCCTCTTCTACTCATTGCCCTTGCAAGCATGTTTTGTTGAACTCCTTGTGGTGTTTTTTACTTTTACACTGGCTTACAGGCCCAGAGACACACAAGTGCACGGATGCAACCTGTTGCAAGAAGCATCCTTTACAAACCCCTCAAATTCCTCCTTTTTGACCTGTGGGAGAAGGTGCTGTTAGTGCTACGCACCTGCCCAGGGCATTAGGACATGGCACGTAGCACCAGCAGCACCCTTACCTCTCTGTAGCAGTGCGGTGGCCACACATGCCTGCTGCGGCTCAGAGGGCTTCTAGGACCACTGAGCACCGGTGCCAGTGAAAGAAGACAGTCCTCCCAACAGGGGCTGGAGGGACCTTGGGAAAGAAGGGACTGAAAAAGTGGGAAACAGGGCTCCCTGGAGGCAACAAAATCTGCACCAGAGGCTGGCACCCAGGCAGTGCAGGAAGACAGGCGCTCCAGCTTGCACTCTGGCAGTTGAGCAGCCTCTCGGGAAGAGACTGTGTCTGCCCAGTGCAACGGGTTGCTTGGAAGGAGTTATTTGCTGGCTCTTGCTGTGGCAGGGCACCCAGGGCAGCAGTTCCTTGTCTTTCCAGGAGAGGGTAAAGGCACGTGTTGACACATACACACCCACCCACCTCATTAAACAGCAAACTATGCATTTTTCTCTTCATCTTTCTTTTTTCCAAACAATTACCCTGGCTCTCACTCCTCCCTGTATCTTCCCTGCTTTGCTCCGCACACGTCCTCCAAACCACCTCCATCTTTCATCGTCTCTGTTGGAAAAGGCCAAGATGATTTATGGGCTCGCCACCTCACCAAGGCTTCAGCGGGTCCTCACCAGTGGATGGGGTGGACGTGGTATCTGTCATCTGTGGCTGCAGAGATGTGCTAGTCAGATTTTTTTTCTTTCGCCAGGAAAGGCAGGATATAGTGTAGGTACAGGATGACGGACTTTGTTTTCCCAGTGCATGAATGCTGATATACGTGGCAGCGAGCAGGCTATTTCACAGGAGATTGCTTCATGTCTATCTTCAAACTCCATAGCATTAAGAAAAAAAAAATCTTAAAAAAGGAATAAGAAATGAGTTACTGTGAGGAGGTAGCAGGAGTGGGTGACCTCTTTCTGATGTTGACAAATATATAGGCAAAAGATTTTCTAATGGAATGTGTTGGTGATTTAAAGACTTACCCACACCTAAGAGCCCATCATGATGTACTTTTTGAATAAAAGGAAATTTTCAGCTCTTCTGAATTGGACATGCAAAATCAGTAATTCAGAAACAGTAGTTGCAACAGACTGTGTTGGTTAACCTCCCCTTGCCTTCCATTTCTGCAGAATTTCTATTTTGGAAAATTGTTGCTATACATATATATATTTGTTATTTGCTAATTGGCAACCAACGGCCACAGTTACCCCCATAGCAAATTTATTGATATATTTTCTGGAGAGGAACTGACACCCCCTTGTGTTGCTGAACTGATCCCTGGTCCTAGGTCTAGACCCCCTGTGAAGCCTCTATTTGTGTAAATTAATGAAAGGAGAATATGGCAAAGACAAGTGCCTTTGCTTTCCCTAAAGCTTCAGTGTGGTTATGGACTTGACCCCTGCAGCTTCCTCCCTTAAACTTTGCCATTGTAGGTATTAGTTTTTGTAGGATCAACTAAAACGAATCCACTGATATCATCACATCAGCTTGCTTCAGAAACTCTTCTTCACTGCCCTTACCTTCCAGTGCATCTCATTCACCTCCCTCATCCATGCTTTGAAAATGACATAACTCCCACCTTCCCTGTGTAGGCACCAAGTTAGTGTTATATTACCTTCTCTGCATCCCAACACACTTGAGGCCAGTCTCAGAGCCTCACTGACACATTTCTGCTATGAGGTTTTCTCTGCTTTCCCACCTTACATGGCCTCTTGTGGTGTCTCAAGCAGCACCCCATTCTGCACCAGTGTCCTGGGTTTAGCTCCTGTAATGCTATATTATCTTGTTGTATCTTCTTTCTTTCCCTATTTTCTTTTTTTTTTTTTTATTTCTTTCATTTTATTTTGTTAATAGAGACAAGATGAAGTAGAGGGAGAGGAATCACCCAGGAGAAAATATGCATGAGCTGAGTACCCACCTGGTAACATTGATCTATCACGCTGGTACTGAGTGTGTGACTTGTCACCTGGTATGAACCAGGTTGGCATCATGTCACCAGTGAGTGAATCAATCTGAATCAGTTGGTGCTCTCACCTGTAATCCTGCAAATGGCTATTAAGGTGAACACATTGTAAGAGTGTATGTTTGCAAGAACAAAACAATTTTCCACCTCTCTGAACCAAGAAGCAAATGCTAGGTGCAGCGGTGCACCTAGTGTCTTGCCTAAAAGATCAGGTGCACATCTGTTTCTTGGCTCTGTTTGACCTGCAATATCTCTGCATTTGAAAAGGAGATTTTATTTTACTTTCAGAGTTTTAGTTATTTAAAGTTTTCAACCTCCTCCAAGAGTTCAGATATTTTTTTGGTGGTTTCGTTAATCTGCTATAACTGTTGCTAAAAGCCATGCATTAGCATTCTTCATGTACCTAAGTACTCTTGGCTATATGTGAAGAGCCCAGTCACTTTGAAGTGGGTTTGGTGGGAGAAGATTATCCCTTTTATTGTGGTTTCCTTTAAGGTAGTCCCATTGTGCATTACTATGGTGTGGAACAATAAGCATGACCTTTCCAGCAGTCACTGCAGAGCAGAGCAATGAGGAGACATTGTGGCCAGGTGTCCACTGCACAGACAGCAATGAATGACTTAATTTTTTTGTGCAATGGACCTGTTGATTACATTTAACAAAAATATAGAATGACAACAGATAAAATAAGAACCTTGCATTGCTTTCTTTGAAATAGCTTGATGTCTCCAGGTGCTGGGCTGGAAGCAGAGCTGAGTCAAGGGAGTTGAGCCAGTGTAGGAGGGAGTGCTGACTCTGCTTTCAAAAGGTGGAGGAGTTGCTGTTTTTAGCAAGGATGGAGGCCTCAGTCTTTTTTTTTTTTTTGGCTTAGTTAGCCAGAATTGCTCCATGCTCGCTGCCCTTGTCTCAGCAAGCATAGATGTTTCTGCAGAGGGCCGTTTGAGGGGATGTGCTTCCAAGCCTAGGTCATGCCTCTTGCCTGCTTCTCCTCCTATGCTTGTGTATTTTTGGAGGGAGAAGGGATTTGCTGATAAAAGTGATCTAATGCTAGGGAGGCTTTTGCTGCCAACATCATGAGAAGAAGGGTCCCTTGCTGAGGAGCCAGCGCAGGAATCCCCGCACCTCCTGCAGAGCATCGTGTGACCATGCCCTGAGATATGCTTCAGTCAAACATCCTGGACACAAACCTCGGATAACCTTTGTCTCCTCCAGAGACAAAGTTCATATGTGGTGCATGGGGTCACCAACAAAATGAATTTGGTGATTTTCTGATACGCCTTAACGCATCTGTGTCCACCACAGAGACCCACACCATTTGTCACAACTGTCAATAGCTGTTCAGCAGAGGTCCAAGAGTTAAATGGCAAAGGTATCACACGTCAGGTCTGAGATGTGCCAGCAGAAGTGTAATAGCTTGCAAAACAATTACCTGAAATTTGACTGGCTTTGTCCCATGCTCAAAAATCTTTAAGATTCAGGAGTAGTAAAACTGATCAAATTAAAAAACAAGGCAAAAAAAACCTTAAGAGAGTTTTTCATGGAAAGAGTGGAAAAGCCAGGGCTAAACTATTTTCACCAGGAGACCATCTGAGCTTTTCAATCTTCTCTGCCAAAGTTTGTTAAACTATTTTGCTTATTAACTCTTTTGCAATCCCTTCCTTAACTGTGCCTGAAATTTTAATGTTAAACCACTAAATCCATTTTACAACCAGAGATTATAATGTCAAAGAGGACGGATTTGTGAGTTTAAGCACTGACCCTTGAAAGATGAGACATGAAACATACTTGCTTCCTTTGAGACTGTACCTTCATCCTACGAGAATCAGTGGGGGCAGGACGGAGCCTATCTTGGGAAGAGCAAAGTCCATCAGAGCAAAGGTACCACAGATGTGCTGGCTGTAGCCATTTGCCACCTTTAATCTGAAAGTCCAGGCTCTGCTGGTGACTCTGCAGTAGCGGCCGAGCACTTTACACCACCATGTTCCTAAACTTCCACCTCTAGTAGTGAAAAAGGGTTTTTTATGAAGGAGTAAAGGCAGGTGAAACGTTAAGACACTGCATATGATTTCTATGTATTTAAGGTGCTCATGTAAGCGTCTACAGCAAGGCTGAGAGCACAATCTGAAAGAAAACTAACGTGCTTGCAAATGCAATTTCAAGCTGAAAGAGGGGGTTACTAAGTCGGATTCAGAAAAGACAGCTTCTCAGGGGAAGTTATCAAGCAGTGGCTGCAGATGAAGAATGAACAAGTTAGAGCAAGCATGGGCTCACTCCATTAAAATTTAAGCAATCTTCATTAGTCAGTTAGGGGTATAAGAGAATTGGAGGCATCTTGTGGGAAGCAGCTACAGCTGCTACATAGGCTAGGTGGTTTGATTCACTTAAAATCTACTAAAAATGAGTAATTTCTACTAAAGATGAGTAATTCCAGTAATTGACAAGCATTATGCCATAGCGTTTGCATGACTCTTGAATAGCAATCAAGTTAATTTTCATCTTAACTGTTTACTTTTACTTTGCGTGTTACTAAATGTAGCAGCCGCTGGCACCACCTCTTCCTTGCTCCCTAGAAGAGAGACAGTGAGAAACGGAGGAAGATTTAAGCATTGCAAGCCATGATTCATTCTCAGGCTGCACAACCTGCCAAATGATCTCCAGAGTGGCACTGCTGCTTGGCCTGGAAACAGTTTTCCTCCCTCCCTGCCCCCCAAACCAGAAGGAAGGAAACTGATACTCATGGCAGGCAACCAGGATGGCTAGAACGAATATTGGAGAAGTTCAGGAAACTAAATATGGGATCCAGGGTCTGGAAAACACACCAGGACAAAAAAAGGATGAAAATACAGAAATAACAAAGGGAAGGAAATAAAAAATAACCAAAAGAGATTCCGTTACCATAAATCAATCCCTGGGATGAAGTACTCATTAAAGGCCTAATCTTACCTTCCCTATGCAGGGACTGGTTTTGTAAGGGACTGCTAGAGCTCAACACCCATTCTTCTGAGGGAAATCAAAAGAAGGTTTTTGGAGTGTTTTTCTGCATAAAGGTTTCCAAATCTCAGAGAAATGCAGGAAAATGATTAAATCCTGGATTAGGACAACCTGGCCATGGAAATTAATGGTTAAAATTTCCCCTCCTTTCCAGGAGTCATGGAAACATGTCATCCTAGCCCCACTTCAGACTCGGCAAGAATCCATTTCAGACTGTCCTCGGATCATATA
>VYZW01060866.1:19978-142238 GCA_013401315.1 Balaeniceps rex
CACATAAATCAACATTTTGTCCCTTTGGAGGGAATGTGAGGTTGGAGTTCATCCCCCTCACTAGCTGCTTGGCATTCTGGAGACCAGCCCTCTCCCCTTTGTCACCTGCGAAGGGGCCACCTCAGTCATCCCAGCTCTCTTGTAGATTTGTGTTTCAGAAACAAGTTGATAACCTATGCACCGGCATGGAAGGCCGAACTTTTATTACAGGATTGTTAAGATAACAGCAGCTTTGAATGTATACTGCTGCTGTGTTAGGAACCGAGTAGAAACAAAGCTCTGCCTGTCTGCTCAGCTACCTGGATCTCGGCGGTGGCCAAGGGTGGGAAGCTCTTACACAGCCAGTTGTTTTTTTCCTGCGATTCTTGTTTTGAGGCAGTAGAAATGCTGCTGCATCAGCATTCCAGATCTGGGGCCATAAGGCCTGTGAGCAGATTGTGGGGTGCACAGAAAACTGTGTTTTTATGGCAAGCTGTACTGTAAAAGAAGCAAAGGCTGTCTGAAACCATTTGAAATTTTTCTTGGGTGATTTGGAGTTTCTGGACTTAAGATATTAGGTGAGAGACCTTTAATTGGTGTAATGACAGCCCTAAAAGGAAGGATACTAGATGTGGCTTCTGCATGCCTTGCCATGTATGCCTAATAATCACCCTTTTTCATCAGTTTCAAGGAGCAGTTGCCTTCTCGGGAAATAAAGTCTTCTTTAGATAAAAACCTGAACAGAAGAGTGGACAGACAATATATATGGGCTTTTTTTGTACCTGAGCCAGATGCTATACAAATACCCCTGAAAGTGATATTCAGAAGCCTTTAGGTTTTTTTCTAAATGACTAGAGCAGGACAAAATATGATAACAATACACACTGGAATGTTTATTTTAAAATAGATAACAGCTCTGAAAATCCCTTGCCTAGTTCAATACACTGGAACATCCCTGCGGCTTAACCTCCTGTCAGTGTGAGCCAGAGCAGGGTGAGGAATGCTTCTTGCCTTTCCCAGGCAAACTCCTCTGAGGAAATCCAGAGTGCACAGTTTGTTCATACTGCTTTTTCCCTCTTTAGACTTATTAATTATTTCAGGTTGATGAGCTCAGGGCTGGGCTGGATCCTTTCCTGGACATCTGCCTTAAATGAGTGCTGTGCATCTCGTAGATCCCAACAGATCGTGTATCACAGGATGTTTCTCTCATGTCCTATATACCCCCAAATCACTTCCAACAACTGGTATTTCCACCCTATGGAAAATACAGAGATTTGGAATGGTGGAGCTGAAAGCAGGACTGAACAGAGAAAGGCTGAAGCACAAACATTGGGCTTTGCCCTGCCTCCCTTAGGTTTTAATCAGCCAAAACCCCTACCGAGTCAGCAAGATTTTTCACTTCCAAAAGAGCTGTGTGAAAACTGAGGGAGGGCTTCAGGCAGATCCAGTACAATAGCTGAAAAGCAACACAACAAAGTGAAAAGAAGGAATATAAGCAGAGCACACAGCTTAAGAAAAGTGTTTTCGCTAGACAGAGAGTCCAATATCCAACTGCTCCTCTGAAGAAGGAGGCTAATGGCTAACGTTGTTAGTGTGATGGGATGTGAGGCATCTAACAAAAATATCCTGGAGTTTCCTTTTTATGTTTTGGGGGTGAGAGGTGAGTCTGAATTACAGGTAAGGAATGGCAGGTGTTAATGCCAGTCTTCCACTACTTACTTCTGGATTTAGAGTCCAGGCTGTCTGCTTGCTTTTTCTCTCCAGGACAGTAGTCACCTTTTTTACAAAGCCCTTTTGTTAACATCCCATGTTTTGTTTGTGCACAATACTGTCAGCAATATGAGGATATGTTTCGATAAAAGAGCTACTAAATAGACTGGTTTGGGGGTTTTGGGAGTTTATCTCAGCAGATAATACTCCAGTAGATTTTTCTAGTGGCTCTCATTAGTTGGCCCTGTCTTATCTAATCAGACTCTGAAGCCAATCAATACAGAAACTTGCCAATCAGTGCTGAAGTATTTCATGTGGTTATATTCCTGAGGCTCACAGGAAAAAAAAAAGGGAAAGGAGCTTAAAAGTACTTTTTGTTTTGTTCTGGTTAAATGCCGTTCTGAACAAACCGTTACTGGATCAGCTGCTAGGAGCTGATCCCTGCTAGCTTTTCTGGCACTGCTTGATGCATTAGGCTGTAAATGTCTTTATTTCTCCTGAGGCAGGATTCTTTTCTACTTTTCAGATGAGCCTTCAGTACTTTGTGGCAATGTGTTTACTCAGCCTACCTACCTGGACTTGTTACCCATGGTTCTTCTTGCTAAGGGTCCTGGGCTGGTGATGTTTATAGACAGTCAAATTGCTTAACACCACGTCTTTGCTTTTTCAACAGTGTAGTTTGCAAACAGTTGAAAAGAAAGGGTTTTAAAACAGAAGACTATCAACATATCCATCAGACTGAAAGGAGCTTCTTTCCTTGGTGTTAGGGAAGCAGGCATAAACTCTTTGCATGCTCTTGTGGGTGCCTGTCTCAGTAGGCTTTACCTGCACTGCCACCTGAAAACCATCCCTTGGCTGTTTTCCATTGCTGATCTTTGGCCCTGGTTCTCAGCATTGCTTCTAGGAGCTCCCCAGAGGTAATATAAAGAATATCCAGAGCAAAAAATGTGACCATTGCTTCTTAACGTATCCAAAATGAGTACAAGGAGGTGGTGGTAGTTCATCCTGAGCCATTCTCCTTGCTTTCGCTTACAGCCGCTGTAATATACCACAGCAGTGTATGCATATAGAAAACATCTCAGGTCATCAGACAGTTATAATACAGTGCTATAGGGGCTGCCATTCTGTCACAGATGCTTATTTGTCATTATTTTTTTTCCGTAAGAATATCAGGCATGGAGACTAACATCAGCCATGAATGGTGGATTTAAGAGACTTAGACTGATAGTGTCTCTGGTGAATCATCTGGAGGGTGTTTAACCACGAAGAAGTGTCTCGGATATGATATTTTTCTTATATTCTTCTGGCCCATCATAAATGAGGCTGGTTCTTCCAAGGATGCTGACTCACGTCTGATCCTGCAAGGTGCTGAATTTGGTCATCCGACCAGCCCAGCCCTCACGTATACCCTTGACGGGATGTGAGTCTGTGAAGACACTGGTGTGAAGTGCTGAGCTGGGCCCTGGAGCCCTTTGTTATGGTTCAATGATGTCGTGCATTTATCTTCTCTGTTTGCTTGGCATGCTTTTAGATTTTGGAAATTCCGGCATCCTGAAACGAGAAAACCAGATGAAACCCATCGCTCTCACTTCTTGGAGCACACCTGTCTTTTTAAAAATGCAAGCAAAGGCCATCTGTGTCTTTTGATGCTGCAGGTGTCCACAGCTATGTTTCGATCTGACTTTTTTTCGCTGTGAAAGCTAAATGAGGAGTGTAAAATGTTCCTGATTTAGCTTCTGTGATCACAACCAAGAGACATTTCAAGCATTTTCAAGCATGGTGAATGAGGAAAAAGGCAAAACATGTGGTGCGTGTGAGATTGCTCAACTGTTTCAGCCCCTCAATCTGTAGGGTGGAACAGTGGCAGCAGACTCTGAAGGGAAGGTGAAAATTGACACTAAAATGATTTACATCTGGTCCCAGCTGAGGAGCATGACTGAGGCATACAACAAACCCCACATCACTTCTAGAAGCGTAGGAGTTGTGGTAGGTATGACTCTGACCATATCGTTGAATTGATGCGTGTGTCTACAGGGAAAATGTGCAAGCAGTGGACATCTCTAAGGCTAAGTTTGGGCGATCCCTGGCAGCAGTATCCGACTGTACCTTGGCGTCCCTTTGGTAAGGGAGCAGTTTGGTGTGTGGAAGAGCACAACCCAGAGGTACATCAGTGTTAGGTTGTGGGGACAACTGGGGGATTAGGGTTTGAGCACAAAACTGAGAGTGTGGCAGCAATCTGCACATACCCACGGAGCAGTGCTCAGAGAAGAAGGCCCTGCAGGAGAACACTTCTGCAGAAAGAGTAGCTGCAAAATATGCTATGGAAAGAAAATTCAGATAGGAGGTGCAGCCAGGGGTCACTTTCAGACCTCCAAGGCTCACTCCAAAAGAAAGAAGCAGATAAGCTAAAAAATACAGACAAGTCCTTGGCAAACACATGAGATCAACAGTATATTGCCTCTGATTCTGTTTTCTCTTTTTCTTACAAAATGACAATGATTGCCATTGAGATCAATTCTGAAATAAAACCTGTGCAATCAAGTTGAGGATCTGGCTCGTTTTCTGTCTAAACTTTTAAGCTGCAGTCTTACTGGATGTATGCTAGGACTAAAGTCCTAAATATAAATGGTTACTGTATTTGCTTTCCTGTTTTATTACAGCTGCAAAAGTGAGCCATAATGATTTTTATAGCACATGATAGTATTTGTCAGCTACAGGACGGAATGAACTCACACGATAACGACTGGCTCAGCCTCAAAGTGATAAACATGTCAAGATAATGGCAATCATTTTTTTTCCCTAAACACAAGAATACAATGCAATTTAAACCAGGTTTTTTTCTTTTTCTGCATTTTAATATTCCTATAATCAATCACCAACCATAACTGTTTTATTATGACTATGGACACAAAGGATCAAATTTTTATGGCTTGGTCTTAGTTTTCCATCTGTAATCTGCCAGCACCAGTAATTGCGCAGTTTAGGTCATTTGAGTACCTGATTACCCCCACAAATCAGGTAACAAGACATCTACCCTGCATGCTGACATAACTGGGAGAATAAACTAATTCACAAAACTTGGCACATGTAAAGTTGAAAGTCATACTTCAGGCCAGAGCAAAAATTTTGCTTTGTTTGTTTATTGTTATGATATCCCCAGGGACTATATGAAGACAGAAAACTTAAAAACATTTGCTTTTAATGTGCAGGTTCTTTCACGACTCTGGCTAGAGCCTAACCTAAAAGTTAGGGATTCTTCTCCACAAGCAGGCAGCAGGTAAAAGTTGTCTGGTTAAAACAGAATCATAGAATCATAGAATAGTTTGGGTTGGAAGGGACCCTTAAAGGTCATCTAGTCCAACCTGCCCTGCCGTGGGCAGGGACATCTTCAACTAGATCAGGTTGCTCAGAGCCCCATCCAACCTGACCTTGAATGTTGCATCTACCACCTCTCTGGACAACTTGTTCCAGTGTTTCCCCATCCTCATTGTAAAAAATTTCTTCCTTATATCTAGTCTGAATCTACCCTCTTTTAGTTTAAAACCATTACCCCTTGTCCTATTGCTACAGGCCCTGCTAAAAAGTCTGTCCACATCTTTCTTATAAGCCCCCTTTAAGTACTGAAAGGCTGCAACAAGGTCTCCCCAGAGCCTTCTGTTCCCCAGGCTGAATCACCCCAACTCTCT
Organism: Balaeniceps rex; assembly: GCA_013401315.1. Lineage (NCBI taxonomy): Eukaryota > Metazoa > Chordata > Aves > Pelecaniformes > Balaenicipitidae > Balaeniceps > Balaeniceps rex. Next base: position 25,354 of record VYZW01060866.1, read on the forward strand.
CAGCCTTTCTTCATAGGAGAGGTGTTCCATGCCTCTGATCATTTTTGTGGCCCTCCTCTGGACCTGCTCCAACAGGTCCATGCCTGTCTTGTACTGGAGACCCCAGAGCCCGGACGCAGTACTCCAGGTGGGGTCTCATGAGAGCAGAGTAGAGGGGCAGAAGGGTCCCTTGACCTGCTGGCCACGCTTCTTTCGATGCAGCCCAGGATATGGTTGGCCTTCTGGGCTGCAAGCGCACATTGTCGGCTCATGTCCAGCTTTTCATCCACCAGTACCCCCAAGTCCTTCTCCACAGGACTGCTCTCAATCCCTTCATCCCTGTTGTGGTTTAACCCCAGTTGGCAACCAAGCACCACACAGCCGCTCGTTCGCCCTCCCCCCCGGGTGGGATGGGGGAGAGAATCAGAAGAGCAAAAGTAAGAAAACTCGTGGGTTGAGATAAGAACAGTTTAATAATTGAAGTAAAATAATAGTAACAATAACAATAATAACAACAACAATAAAAATAACAAAAAAATGGTAATGAAAAGGAAAACGATGAGAGCGAGAGAAACAAAACCCAGGAAAATCAAGTGATGTAACAGCTCACCACCTGCCGATCAATGCTCAGCCAGTCCCTGAGCAGCGATTGCTGCCCCTCGGCCAACTCCCTCCAGTTTATATACTGAGCATGACCTCATATGGTATGGAATAGCCCTTTGGTCAGTTTGGGTCAACTATCCTGGCTGTGCCTGCTCCCAGCTTCTCGCTGGCAGGGCATGAGAAGCTGAGAAGTCCTTGAGTAGTGTAAGCACTACTTAGCAACAACTAAAACATCAGTGTGTTATCAACATTATTCTCATGCTAAATCCATACCACAGCACTGTACCAGCTGCTAGGAAGAAAATTAACTCCATCCCAGCTGAAAGCAGGACAATCACCCTGCCTGTATTGATACCGGGGGTTGCCCTGACCTAGGCACAGGACCCTGTACTTGGCCTTGTTGAACCTCATGAAGTTCACACAGGCCCGCTTCTTGAGCTTGTCCAGGTCCCTCTGGATGGCATCCCATCCCTCAAATAGTGGACTGGATTTTTCAAAAACTTTAATTCACAACTCTCAGAGACAATCAGCTGTTATGGAATCAGAATGGAGATCCAGATTAATGTTTGATTAAAAGATGGGAGAAGAGGACAAGGAAGAAGTGATTCATTTACACAATGGAGAAAGGCTACCTGAAGGTATCCATAGGCACCTGTATGGGTCAGCATCTTCATAAATGACCTAGTAAAAGGGACGGTACCAAGGTAGCAATGTTTTTGGGTAATTACAAATTATTTAAGATAGCAAAACTAAAGGCAACTGAGATGAATTGCATGAAGATCTTATAATGCTGAGTGACTGAGTCATGAAAAAAAGGCAATGCCTGAGGAAGAGCATACATGCAGGGACCAGGAATTCACTGTCAAAATATGCAAGGTGAGACACAAGAGGAAAAATAAGACCAGCTATGTACATACATACAACATAATGTCTCTACCTAACTTCTGCCTCTCAGGAAAGAGTTAACATTTGCTCCCTGCTTATTAGTGGTCAGGAAGACAAAGTGAACATTAGGTGGTATTACAAAAGGAATACAGAATAAAGAGAAACTGTCATCATCCACCTGTATGAATCCACCTGTATAAATAATGCAGTGCTCCCACATCTTGAGTCGTGGATGCAGACCTAGTCCCCCAGGGTGAAAGAGATGGACCAGGAAAGCTGCAGACTCAGATGTCCCCAACCCACAGCATGCAGAAGTTGGGAGTGTGGCAAGGGATGTCTCACCCTGTCCTTGCTGGGGTCACAGCAGGGTTCTGCTTTGGCTGGCCTGAGCTCTTCCAGCTCTTATGCTACAGAGGTAAGCACAACTTGTTACAAATGCAATGCCCTTTTATTAGTCATACAGTGTCCCTCCCAGTTGAGTCAGGGCCTTTTTGGATGGAACCTGTTGTGGGGAGAGGCATCACAAGGGGCTCAGCATCCTGGCAGGTACCCTTGGTCTGGCTTGCTCTCACCTCATGGTGGCCTCTCATCCCCTATGCCTCACTAACAGGCAGTCCGGGAGGTTTCACCGTTTTGCGCTGAGGTGGTCTCCCTCCCTGCTGCCGGCACCCCAGCTGCCTGCTGCTGTGGCCACGTCCTCTCCTCTGCTCAAGGCATCGGAGGGGAGGCAGGCGCTGCCCCCAGCACTGGGGACAGGGGGCCGGGAGCTGGGGAGAGGGGGAAGAAGGTGGAAGGAATGGAGATTCCCATCCTCGTTCTGGGTGCAGGTATGGCTCTGGGCAGCCCATGCTGTCATGCTGCGTCTGCCTCCTTGGTCCCGGCAAAGCGGGCAATGGTGCTGCTGCCTCTCGTGCAGGGGAAAAACCCATGCGAGGCACAGAGGGGCTCAGGCACGCTGGCAGCAAGGACTGCAGGCACACACGTAAAAATTGAAAAGGCTAGCTGATTGCTTTTTTTCTGCTTGATACGTTATCTTAAAGCATTTCTGCAAAATTATCATGAGCATATGCCAACCAAGGTATAGAACTCACTGCCTGCCCTTTTTTGTGATGATGAAAACACTGACGATATTTTCAATTAAAAAAATAACACCCCTGGGAGGTAAGATTTTGCCAGGCTGTTTTAAAACTTGCCTTCATGTCCAACAATATGTACGTGACTCAGCTACTAAAGAGGCATCTAAATAAAGAGGCTTCTCTTGTGCTTTATATTCACAAAACTCTCATTCCAGTGAGCAAAGAAACTCTCCCCAGCTTTTCTACATGTTCTTTCTTTGATCTGCAGAGTACTAACAATAAAACATGTTTGTGTGAATCATAAATGGAGAATTATTTCAGAGTCTGATTTTTTTTTTAGGAATCCTGGTCATAGTTTAATATGACACAACTATATAATTGAATTATAAGAGTATGTAGTTCTCGACATTATTTTCTTTCATTTAATCTTTAAAAAATGCTCAGCAGAAGTATAACAGTCTTGAGACATTTTCATTTTAACAGAACTCAAAAGGCCTAATACTATTGTGTAATATGGGAAAGAGTTTTGAATTTACTATGTCTAATACGAATGCATGCTGTCATGCAGAGCCTTCCCAAAGGTATTTCAGTCCATTATCTGAGTGGTAGATGTTTTGAAAAAATGCTTACAAAGTCATTCCCAAAGTACAGCATATTCAGACACAGTGCAACTTGCAGATTACTTTTAACATTTCTGTGCATGTTCTCTTTCTGTGTCTGTACAGTGCTCACATAATGGGGTCCTAGTACATTGCTGGGGCTCTTAGAAATTACCAAAATACAAAGAATTAATAAGAATAATACAAAACAAAAGTCATACGAAGAGATGTAAACCCATTGCATAAACTTGTTACATCAGACAAGGCCCACTCTGGATGCTGTCAAAGTTTATATGAAAGTTGTTTCAAAATTCAAAAGATTTTTGCAGTATTCGCTGCAATTCATTCCTAGTAGAACGGCTAAATGGTTTGCTATGAGTAAATTATGTTAACATGGTCCCTTTGTCTGCTTGCAAATATGTTGGAAGTTCACTCTAATTTTCAGTAGAGCAAATGTCTGCCAAGTGTTTTGGGTATTGCTTTTGGTGCATGCAGTGTTCGTTTTATTCTATGTGGCATTTTAATGTTCTTTATTTGTACGGTGCAGATGACCACCAGTTTCACATGATGATATGTCTGTCCTCTGATACAGCAAATCAAAATTTTAAACAGATAAAGAAACTGCGCTGAAAACTAATAAATTGTGAATAGCAAAGGTTACTGGCTAGGGGCGGGTAGGAGCACTAGCATAAATAATAACACTGAGGTGAATGAATACATTTGTGTGAATGGTGCTGATGAACAAATAGGTATGGTAACGTGTGCAATGAGGATGGCTTCTCTAGAAATGAATGCACTGGACTTTTTATGTCATATTCCACCAGTTCCAGGGCTCAGTTTAGGAAGGCCTTTAAGCACATCATCAGCATATGAGCTTACACATTAACAACTGCCTTCTTCAAAAGGAATTTGTTCTTAGATCAGAGCCTGAGTTTCTTGGAATAGGAGGCATGACGGCAACAGTACAGGGAATGATTTTGAAATGGTATTAGATCTATGGATTTGAACAGAGAGAGTTGCCAGCTCCCAGTGGTGTCACATCCTGTAAAATATCTTCCCGTAAATGGAAATTGAGCTGTTTCTTTTATTTTCTTTGTAATTTTCATTTTATAATAGAAATGGGATATGCCACACTGTATTTCAAAGAGATCAGTGTCATCCTTGAGTAACTCCGTTTATCCATTGGCCTCATGCCCTTTGAAATATCCATACACCCAAGCAGCCAGATCCTTTAACACTTGCAGTGCTGTAAATCAGGAATAGGTCTACTATAGTAAGCAAGCTTCAAATCAGCATAAACCCAGTCAAAAAGTAACCAAGCCCAATCCCAAAAGTCACGTTGTACATGACAGCACATCTCTTGTATCTTAAAAGTGAGTATTTCATTAGATGGTACTTTTGTGGAAGTTTCACACTTATTGGTTTCCCCAGAGGTAATGGGGGGATTTTCCCCACACTAGATTTTCTACTATCTGCTAGGAGAGCAACATTTGCCTTTAAATCTTTAGCATACAAAATCACCTGTTCCATAACCACCATAGTTTTAGAGGTCCTCAGGAGAGGTCACAGACTTGGCTCTTGCCCAGCAGTGAACATCCTTCTGATGTTCTGCCCAGCCTTGATCTCTGTTTCAATAGGAACACAACCTTCCGCAGGCTTCGGGAGATCAGTTTTGCAGTGCTCTTATGCCAGTCACTTAGGCTGTGGAGCAAGGACTGAATCTCATTCACTCTGTGAACAGTTTAGACTTAAAAGTTTACCATGAGAGCTGTGCCAGTAGTGATCTGGCCTGTTTTACTAAAATATTTACACTAGTAAAAGACTAAATGTAAACTCAGGTTACACCAGAAATAAGCTGTGCTTCTGGGAACGCTTGTGTTGCAGGTTAACTGTATTCACACAAAGATAAGATTTGTATAACAACAGCTAGACATCTTTTCCATTGCTTTAAGTAAGTTCTTTTTACACCCATTTAAAAGATTTTGGCCTAGACTTCCTATAGCATTTGCTGACTCTATCTGCATTAGCAGGCAGTGCAGATCAACAGGAAGAGGTTTGTAAAGCAAAGCACTCGTGGCTGAGGTTCTGGTATCCATACCGTACATACTTCAGGGGGGTTTACTTTGCACTAGCTCTAGTCTGGGCCATGCACAGCATGTCCATTAGCTGCTGGAGCAGGTTGGCTTCATAGGCACACCTTCTGCAACAGCTTCGTTTGAAAGGAATCCAGTTTGTGTGCTGTGAGCCCACTCTGTGATGTGAACCAACGCGCATTAAGTGGGGACAACCTGGAGATTCACCTGATCCAAACTGAAACCCTGAAGTAGATATACCCATTCAGTCAGAAGAATTAAAAACTTGCATCCATCTGGACCCATGGAAATGGAAGAATTACCCTCACGGCCCTTTGACGCATGGAGAGGGAATGTTGAAATGGAATGAATTTTGGGAAGCAGCCACTGAAAAAGAATCTCAAATGCAGGTTTCCAAGAGGAGGGAAAATGCTGAAAGACATGACAGAGAAAGGCACAATAGACAGGAGTCTACAATGAAACATGGCAATGGGAAAAAAGATCATCATTATTTGGAAGTGCCTATAGAAAGGCACGATGCCCTGCACAGCCATTCTCTTTTGCCCATAGACTCTGTTTAAAGCACACCTGGACACCGGATTTGTTTCCTTGATGCTTAATACTGCCATCCCCAGACAAGCCCCAGAGATGCAAAGAGATTCCAAAGAGTTCGAAGTTAAAGCACATCCAGGAAGGGGCTGATTTGTGAGGAACAACTTCATCTTGATTTACATGATTGGTGTCTTTGCTAATTTTGGGAAAAGCCAGCCAGATTAAATTGGTGCTTATGGAGCCATATACAACTTCTTGTGCCACCTGCTAGTTCTTAATTTCCTCTTTGAGTCATTTAGCACTCACATAGATGGTTCTCTTTAATGGATCAGTGGTGATTTTTCTGATTTGAAATCAAATCATTCTCAGACTCTGAAACAGCTGAAACAGCCAGAGCACTCCTTTAATTTTGCTAGCTTGAACTGGCTGTGCAGTGTGACAGGGAATTGAAAATCCACAGAGCCCCCCAAAATTACAAAAACAGGTTTAGGGATGGGAGAATGACTAAGAATCCCTGAGCAGAAAAGCTGTGCTTGCTATCACATTTCAGATAGCCACAGTTCCTTCCTCTGCTAATGTACACTTCTTGGATAAGCCGCAATAATAACAGTTGTATGAAGAAGATAGACATCTTTGATATTATCAGCCCCCTTATACTATGAAATCAGGAGAGCAGCCGGCACAGGTAATGCAGCTAGAAAGTCGGCAGTTCTTCCTTCAAGGTCTCAGATTATGTTTTTTACAGTAAAAACCTCTTAAGTGATCATTTGTAGTCACTTAGCTCAAGAAGAAGGAAACAGAGGTGGTTGCATTGTCTGCAACTCTCCAACAAACATGGTCGTTCCAGAAAATGGCATTTTGGCTTAATGTTCATTTTTCATATGATGAGCACACTGAGGAAATGTGGATGTAAAAATAGGAAATGGGACAGTGTCAAGCATGGTCGTGCTCACAGTGGGGAGATGCAATGACTTGCAGAGCTGATCTGGATCAGAGGATGAGGTGGTATAAAGTAATAAAAGCATTACCAGGTCTTTTAGCTACTGAACCTAGTCACACAACGAGACTCCATGGTAAAGCCAGCAGTCCTTTGCGCTCTCTCCTGTTTTCTCTCATTCTTATTTCCCCTGCTCCCAATGTGCCTCTCTTGATGTGTCTCATCCTCCCAGCTGGATAGCAGAAAACCTGCCTCAGCTGCAAGCTGTTGGCTGGCAGCCATGTGAGAATTTATGATGGTCCCAGTGCCTCTGGAAGTAGTCCAGGTGGCATCATCTTCACAGTCGTGAATTCATTTTATGCCTCTACAGGTTGAGGGTTTTCTCATGCCTAAAGGCCCTTCCCTGGATGGCTTCTGGGGACACCTTGACCAGGCTTGTAATTGTGACTGTGACATATTTCTCTCCACTGTAAATTTAAAGTAAAATATTTTTGAGGATCATGTTTGCAGTAAAGAGGGTTAGAAATGCACTTAAAAAAAAGTGTAAAATGGACTGGTGTTGACACTATGGCTGAGCTAATTCCATCTACATTTAGACATCTAGTCTAAGACAGTTGGTAGGGTTTTTTGAGAGCCTGCAGAGAAAGAGGTGCTCCAGGGTGTGACCCACTTTGAACTAATTTAGGACCCTAAGGCAAGCCATTGCTCCCAGGAAGAGCCTGTCTCAAGCCAGTGACTTGAGGGGGCCCATGGATACAATTCAATGGGATGAACTTCTACCCTTATGATGTGCCTGTGTAATCACAGAAGCATGGGTCTGAGTTTGCTCTCAAGTCCAAACTCACCTGCCAACCCTGACATTAGCAGGGATCCTGAGCACAGCCCTCAGACCTGGCTTTTGCCTTGGGACCTATCTGGAAGCGGGGAAGCCAGGCTGGCTTGGGGGCTTGGGTCAGGCACAAGCACCCATCCGCGCCTTACACACTGCTCATGTGCATGCCATGATCCCATCCACTAGCAGGTGATACAGCCATGGCCCTTTCCTACATACAGTGGGGTGTTTCGAATAAAGGCTGCCATCAGGTTACCATCCAGCAACGCAGGAGCACCCAAGTGATTTGGCTTCATATGCCTTTACAAGAAACATACCCTTGAAATATCTCCTGACCTGTTGACAATAGAATCTGAACCTGAAACTTTAGGTTTGGGTGTCCCACCAACCATCTCTACATGAGCCACACTGCATGTAATATTTGCTGGAAAGAGGGATTTGGTTTTTTTCCTTCCCCTCTCCTGAAGTGGAAGCAGTTAAAGAAAGCGGACTGAGTGAGCAGGAGCCCAGCACTCCGTGTAAGGCACTGTTTGAAAGAAAGCAGATGTCTTTCCATCCATCCTCAGGTGGTAAGATGTCTGGCACAATTACTGGTGCAATGTACGGGACAGACAGGAACGTTTCAGTTTTGGCTTTGAGTGTTTGGGCTACTTCTCGTCTGGGAGATGCCTTTTGCAAACTATCTTCTCTGCCTGTCTTTAACAGAAGGTGAGCATTGGATTCCAACATAAATATGCAAATCAGAGTCAAATCACTCTTCTGTATCTTTTTAGAAGGTATAAAAAATTTGGAATGTTAATATTGTTTACTGGTGTGATTTCCTTAAAGAAGCAAAGGTATTGAGAAGTCACTCATTGTCACGGAGTACTCCCTTATTTTTAAAAAGCAGGGCAGATTTTATTGTTTAAATAAATCTTCTTTTGAGGGCGGTGGTGGTAGGAAACAACAAATTTCATTTTGCTCTACCACTCCTGTCAAAACATCTGCATCAAACATTTGGTGCATAGTGACATAGCAAAACAAATGTAGAGCAGACATTACAGATGGATGGCTTGTTGACAGATTAGCAGATGAGTTTCCCTTATGTTTTCGAAAAACATAGCTCCCTAGACATAATGCACAAAGGGGAAAGCTGGGATTAAAGATCAGATAACAAAAAGCAAGGTTTTCTTTTCAGTGTTTACTATTCAAATTCCCTGATATCATGGAAGATATTAAGAGCAAGTAAAGAAAAATATGCCACATCCAACACAGGAAAGTGAAACATGGACATCTTTCAGGACTAACGCTGCAATTAGAGCTGGGTGAAATGTTTTGGTCTTTCAATTTATCTGCAGAAAAAATGCAGATTTGGGTTACTGAAGCTGCTGGCAAAATTTGTGTTGAGTTCATCAAATTACTTTGGCTGAAAAAGAGCTGATTCCTTTTAAAAATATTAAAGGTTGTTTTCTAAATAAAATGCTTTTTTGTTTCCAAAATGATATTCTGTTTATAAATGTACCTAACTTTAAATACAGGAATTAAATTGTACTTTAAAATTAATCATATTTGAACCAAAATAAAATTATTTTGATTTTTTTTGTTGTTGTTTGTTTGCCAAGGAACTGAAGAACAGATTATTTGCACAGATCTAGATACAGTATGAGTTGTGGACCATTTTTAAGTAGCTCTGTTAATTCAGGAATGTTTTAATAAAACAATTGAAATTTTTCTCCCGAGTCAGAGAGTAGATATGTGGCTGGGCTAACTCTCCTATCCTTTCCAGTTCACTAAAATCTTACCAGCAAGGTAGCTCTGTTGACTTGCTTAACCATTTTGGTGCTGCCTTGTCAAGCAGACGTGTTATCAAATTTACTTGCTGTGTGAAAGCTGGCTCCCGCATGACGTGGGGACCGGGGCTGAGATGATTGCAGTGGTCAACAAAGATGTGCCTCGTGCTGGCTGCATGACATGCAACGGTGTGCACTGCATCCCGTTGGATCCCTCAGAGACCAGCACTGCTGAATGTGTGTGTGTGGGTTTTGCGTGGGGAAGACTGGGTAGTGTCACCCATCGATAGGTTGAATAACTTGACCTGGTGGATAGCAAGCTCTGAAAATGACAGTGCTAAGGCATTTAGGACAGACATTTATGGTTCTGCTCTGTTATGTTGCAGTTTGAGGGAGCGAGGAAGAAGGAGGAAGGGGAAGGCATCCCCACAGTAATTTCCCGGTGCTTCTCTGGCTAACCTCAGCCAGATAGCATGGTGAAAGTTTTCTGATGAATGCCTTGGGAGAGAACACAGCCTAAGCCTCTCCTGCAACTCACCCCAGCTCTGGGTATATAAGACGGGCAAAATCTAGAGTCAATCCTTTACAGTGTGTGAGCACTGCTGGTAGCAGGAAATCCCCAGTCCTCTGTGGTAGCATAAAATTGAAATTAATGGCCAGCCCTTGCACAGCTCTGCGAGGGGTTGGAGACCTCTTCCTTTTCATTCAGTTATCCATACATGGGCAGCCCAAAACTAGCTGGTGGGTTTTACAAAACCTAATATGAATGGAATTATTTTCATGTATTGCTTTATTTTTTTTAAACTTTCCTTTTATTACATGCTGACAGAAAAATCCAATATATAATCCACTGACAGCTAGCGAGCGCCAGAGCCCGAGAAGTCATCTTACAAAGAAGGATATGCAATTTTGTATTTCCATCAAGCGTGCTAGAATAATAAGTCAGCTGCCACAAGCCTTGGAGAACTGGCTGGGATTGGACCTCCTACAGCAAATTGTAATTAAGATTGTAGAAATTTCCCTTTTCAGGACTTGGTTTGCAGAATATAAGGTCTCAATATTTTTTATAAGCTTCCCACTACTTAAGGGACACTAGGATAATGAGAAGGGTAGAATTACCTCCTCTCTTACCTTCAGCAGAGGAGGTAGATGGTCCCACCACAGTTCTCTGTTCGAAGGAAAGGTTCAGAGTGTCTCCTGAGGAACCAGGCACCACAACCCATGTCCATGTCTGTCAGAGCAAAGTGTGTGCCAGCTGCCTTCCCAGGGCAGGAAATGTTGGTCACATTCCAGCAAACTCTATGTGCTTACCTGCGGCACCTCCGTCAGGCATCCGTTCCCCCCCAGGTCCCTCTCAGATCGGTGGAAGGAGGTAGGTGCCTTCAGAGGTTGAGGCAGCCCTCCTGCAACCTGAACTGAGCTCTGGAGGAGTTCCCTCACCTTCACTAGCTGTAAAGGGAGTTCAGGTCCCTGCACTGCTGTCCAACTCTGGCACTGCAGAATTCGGAGGCTCTTTTTTCATTTAACTGTATGGCACTTGATGAGGACCCTAAGTAGAGATTTATAGAAGCAGCATCCAACTGTGCTAGGTCAGTAAGCCCTACAGGACCACCATTCTTCGGATGGGGGTCAGCATGGATTTGAGGTGAAGGCATGGTAGTTCCCACTCCTTGGAAACTACAGCAATACTCTTAGCTCTGCCCTGGTCTGTTGTTTTATTGCAAGCATGTTATTCAGCTCAAAAGTTGCCTCTTGGCTAGGTGTTTCAGAAGACACTGAGCATTTTGTGTTCCCTTCAGTGCCAGCAGGAACAACAGATCCTTTGCCTGGGTAAGAAGCCAGAACATGAGTCCTAAATAGGAAATGCAGAAACTGAGCTATCCCCACAATCCATGGACTCTTTGTTTCTTCAAAACAGGCATGAGTTACCTGTGTGGAAGACGTTTTCTATTCCAGCACGCGTGACTGTGGTCAGTTCACTCTTAGTCAATCCATTTTCAGGGCAGAGAGATTGCTTTGAAATGAGCTGCCTGGATGAAGAGTGCAGTGGAAGAGGGAGGGAAGAAGGATAATATGTTTGCCTGCAGTACACTTCTGAACCACTCGATATTTCTCTGGTACAGCGTGGGTCCTGTGAAACAAGGACAAGCTGGCCCTAAAATAGTGTAGAGTCCTTTCGTCTGCAGCTGTAGATCTTTTCTTCAACAAATGCTTCTTGGTCAGGAGAACATGCTGCTAAATATGAGGCCGTTTGAAACTAAAACATAGATCTTTTAAGTGCAGGTGATTTCCTTTTGATGGCCAAAAGGGCTGCAATTTATTTCTGGGATCCCCTTCCCCTTGTGAGCTGCAGCAACATGGCTGGAGGGGCTGGCAGCCCAGGCTGCTCTGCCTGCCTGTCAGGAGCAGGCAGCAGTCCCACGTCTCTGTGGCAGCGCCAGGTCTGAGAGCTGGGCAGGCACAGGGGACATTTGGCTGTGCCTGTTGTCCAAATAGCTGTCCTTTATCTACTCTGTGGAAAAGATGATGGGCTAACCTACTTCGCAACCTCTGGCCTACGGGCTACCAGCTGAGCCACGTTGGAAAGGTAATAACTTAAGGTCTTTTGGGATAGATATGTCCTTGTTAGCTGGACTTGTGCAGCTCCATATTTAATTCAACCAGTGCGTACTGCTAGAGGAGCTTTCAACATTTAACCTTTAGCATTTCAACCCAAAATGTAGACTTGTTTTATGAGAGAATGCAAAAATGACTGACCTGCTTTTCAAGCTTCATGAAGTAAACAAGTTGCAAGAGCGCTGCAGAGTAAGAGGGGGTTAAATAAAATATTTGGCTTTAAAACATGAAAAACATTTAAGGAGGCAGAGGGCCAAGCTCTAAACTTATTTCCAGCAGAGCAGAGCAAAGATGGCTTCAGTGGAGTTGGAGCCCACCTGAGCTCTGCAACTGTGCGTGAAGCTGTAACATGCTAACGTGCGGCCTGGGGCTCTCTTAAACACTGTCAGTGCCAGACGAGCTGCCCTAGTGCCATATTGATTGTGTGCATTGAGGATATCCACATCAGGAATGAGGGCAGCGTGCATTGCAGCGTGTACTCTCATGCTGGCAAAGGTCACTTGACCATGCCGACAAATCCTTCCTGCATGCTCCTCTCTGGCGGCCTAATCCAAGCACAAGGAGCCAGTGAACTCTGTGGCACCCAGGATCAGGCCCACCTCTTAGGTTTACCGCTCTTTCAGACAGTTTTTGCTTTGTCCAAGCTCCTCACCATTGCCAGGGAGTGGCACTGCCGGCACCTTTCGCCGAACAAGCGGCGAAGCGGGCTTGTCATACCTCAGTGCTCACAGGCTGGAAATAGAACAAGCTCACACCACTCCCACACAAGCACACATTACACAGTCAAACAAAAATATCTGTACTTTCCGGGATGACTCTGATGATTTTTAATGCCACTGACTCTAAATCATGTGCTTTTCTATTACCTCAGGAAGACACCCAACTCGTGTTGAGCTGGCACTGCTACCTGGTACGGCTTTGTGTCAGCCACACCACATGTGGTTATGAGTACCTTGGTTTGCTTATGAAGTCTGAGAAAAGCTTGCTGTGGTCACTGTGGGCCACATCTCTTTTCTATATCTTTGTCTCTAATGAATGTAAAGCTGGGCCCAAGTCCTCTTGCCCAACCCTGCTGTGCCAGTGACCTAAAGTGAGCAAGGACTACTCCCAAGAGTTAGTATTGCAGGAACTCGACCATACATCACAAAATTATCCCTGCAGCTTACTGCCAGTTTTCTCTGTCTTGAAGTTCAACTTGAATTCAGACATATGGCTTTAAAATCTCCAAACAGAGATCACCAGCAGCACTGTAGGAAGGAGATTTCATTCCTGTCCCCATTAGTCAACCATGAGCTTTCCTGTGCTAAAACCCACTCAGGAAATGCTGCAAACAAAAGAGGTAAATAGTTCTCAGCATTCCTCGTTGCTCGGAAGGAGTTAAGCTCTGCACAACGGCCGATCGAGTTCTTCTGGCATTATCCCATTAGCTTAAGTCATTGCTGATGACTTCACCCTTGTGGTGACATCAGCCTCTAATCTCGTGAAGGTGAATTCATGTGAGATTGTTTCAAAACAATTACTCCCTGAATTGTAGGCCATTTCAATTGATATATGGATGCAACATTCACTTGTGCAGATTGTAGCCTCTTTTATGCAGTGTGTGTATACATTTTCCATATTGTATTTCCATATTGTATTTCAGCATGTGTGTTATGTCACAAACTGGCACTGCCTGAGATCAGCAGGAGAATGTACTTGTTTTAAATGCAAAAGTAAAAGAAACAAACAAAAACCAACCCACCGATATAACTGTTTTTATATGTATGGTTAAGACTTCTCTACAGTCGTATATGTGGTTTGTTTGATTCCCTCTGGATGCTGCCTCCCTCTCTGTCTGCTGGAATATTCCTTCTGCCTTGGCTAGGCTGTGTCTTAGCTTAGGAGTGCTCTGGTCATTTCAGAGTCTCTTGTCTTTTCCCATACATGGGGAAAAAATGTAGACAGATAAACACCCAGGATGGTTACTTAATAAATCACAATTTTTAATAATATTAGATATCTTTTTCTCATCCCAAACCAGATTAAATATAGGCATAAGCGCATAAAGATGATAGATTTGGTCTTAAAATATTTTCTCTTTTTCTCTTTCCTCTGAAGAAGTGACTCAGAGGAACACGTAGACACAGTCGGCACTTGTAAGAAGTGGTTTTAATAAGAGGAGACAAGTCATCGTCCCAGCTGTGCAATCCTTGCCGAAGTCAAAGGGGCTGAAAAGAAAGGCCCCGTTTGTCCTGAAGAGCCGCACACACATGTATACCAAAGGAGGATAGCGATGTATTTAGACTAGAAGTTCCCCAGACCTAGACAAGGCATTCCTCTGTTTGCTTAACTTCATTGTTCTTCCCTTCTCTCATCACTTGTCCTCAGCTGACTGCAGCAGTCCCCATGGAGCGCTGCAGCGGCATCCACCTTAAAACCAGTTCTCCCTTCCCAAACCCCCTTGTGTCTCCAACTGCTGGTAGAAAACCTCTCTTAGCTGCCCCACGTATGAGTCTGGCCACAGCCAGGGAGGTGGACAGGGCACAGGGCTGCACTGGAGTTGGGAGGATTCAGACACTCTCCTCTCTATCTGCTGTATTGTGAATAGACTTCTTAATGTGACTAATAGCTCTTGGCATTGAACTGTAGCTCCTGAAGTGCAGAGCTGGCATGTCCATGCGCTAATGTTTAAAGTAATGTGTCAGAAAAGTTTTATAGTAGTAGCACAGTATTGTTGGGGGAGAAGAAGCCTGTTTAAATGAAGCCAATAAAATTCTACTATCATCACTTTTCTCTCTTTATTGTTGAGAGGGTGGAAATGACTAAAGTTTTTATTTGGTGTTAGCAGTGTGATGCTAGAATTTTTTCCACATTTGGAAGTGGACAAGGTAGTGATAAAAAATCATTAAAAAGTGAACAAGTTGTCCTCAGCTCCTGGATGCTCCAGAGGGGCTCAGCCAAAGAGACAGCAAACCTGCTGTAGGCACCCAGAAAGGGATTTTTTTCTCCTTAGAAAATAAACCCTGTTGTGCTATTCCTTTAGGAAGGAAATTGAATCTTTGGATGACTCGCAAATGTTTTGCTCATTGTAGTGGCCTGGATGTTTCCTGAATATCCAGATCTGATTTAGATTAGGGCCTTTTTTGGGGGGGTTGGGGGGGAAGGACTGGCTAAATAAGAGGAAATTTGTATAGTTTTAGTCCAAGGTCCAAGCACTGTTACCAATTACATGTGTATAAGCTATAAGAGAGGGGATGCATCTGCCTTAGCTATAGTTAAAGTCATCCAGTGCTTTGTCCTTTTCCTTTCAGAGGGAAGGGAAGCAAGAAAAGCAAGCAGACAAATGTCTCCCCAAACTGCTCTCTGTGATTGAAACCTGTATCGGGGTTAGGTAAAGTGTCTAGAGTTTAACTCAAGAGAAAGAATAAGCAGGAAAAATGGTATCAGTGAGCGTTGCTTAAAGTGCAATTATTGTGGCTGGCCTTCACGTGGGTATGCAGTGAAGCAGAAAAAGCAGAAAAGCTGAAGGTGAAAGCAGAAAAAGCCTTTCCTGTGTTAAACTCCAGCGGAAATGGCAGCTTCCCCACTCTGCCAAGGTCTTGGTAACTGCTCCCAGAATGCCTGGTACCTCAAGTTTTCCTCTCTAAACCCACCACAGTAATATGTCTCTCAATAGCAGGCCAAAATACTGAAGGCTTGGTTTGGGCCAAACTGTAGTGCAATCTTTTTGGCGCTGGGAGCTGAAGAGAGGTTTGGGGATGGGATTGGAGTTGTTCGGCAGGGGTGGTGCGTGGCTCTGAATGCCAGGCATCTCTGGGCCACGACCTCCTCCTATGTGGATGTAGTGGCTGCTCCACCAGAGAAGGTGGTGGGCTGGTGGAGCTGCTGCAGGGCTGTGCTGGTGGGCCAGCTACTCTCAACCTCCGTATCCTGATAATCCTCTTTTTCTGGCTGGGAGAGCATCTCACACCCAGTTTGCCTTCTCTGCCTGCTGCTTCAGAGGGCTAATGAGATGCAAGGGGGGTAAAGGGCACAACCCTTGTGTGGTGTGGCCACCAGTTTTCAAGAGAGTATCCTCCGTGATTTTTTTCTGTGTTGGCCATGTGGCTACCGGATCGTGTTCCCTGTTTTTGTCTTACAGAAATAAACTCCAGTGTTTTCACTAAAAGAAAAAAAAAGCTAGCATAAAAAAGACCAGCTCCATACAGCAGGCTGTGGTTTGTTCTTAATGTCTTTCCTACGTAGGCAAAAATCATTTGCCTTTCAAGATCCACCTCCTTTCCCCACTGCGTACTAGGTCTGTGTAAACCTTTTTCTACTGGGCATGCTGAGGTTTCACATTGATATAGGAACCTTCAGGATTCAAAGATATGTTCAAAAGAAACAGAAACCCTTCCCAAAAGAATAAAGAGGTAATTCATCCTTATATATCTCTGCAGTAGCAATAGCTGTTCCACCACAGCATCCTCATTAAATGTAAGATCAAACCTATCCTCAGGAAATACTTGTTTCATATCTGGGCCCAGAGCCACCACAGAACAAATGAAGTCTACAAACTGTAGCTCCATCCTTAAGGGAGGTTTAGTAGTCAAATTCCAAAGCCTGGAACTGCCAGTATCAGAAAAAGATTTAATTCAATCTTTAGTTTTTAAATTTGTGCCTACTTCTCCTTGGACTGCATTCTTACTTTTCTGTGAACACTTTCTACCCATACCAATGCCACCAAGGGCAGGCTGCATCCCAAGTTGGTGCCCTTGGGCACTACCAGATTCCAGCAATGCTGGTGAGCTCTGCAAGAGTTTGGTTTCTTTCGAAAAGACCTCTTAGGTCTGACTGGGGCACCAGGTTTCAACATTTTAGCTGATATTTTTTCATGCTTACACAAAAAGCCATTGCTCACTGAGGTGCAAGGAGCTGTGGCAGCTTAGCTAATCACAAGCAGCTATTTATGTGTTTCTAAGAGGTGCCATATGTATGATTTGAAAAGGGATTTCAAAGGAAATTTGTTACTTTCATCATGTGGTGATGAGAGTGAAGGCGTAGGAGAATTCAGTGCTGTGCATGTTGTGGTATAAGAGAGTGCCATATCAAGATCTTGGTAGCCAGAGCACATCTATGGGAGCAGGGTATGAGTTTGTAGCCCCTGTCCCGTTCTGTTCCCTGCACTTCCCTTCTTGGGTTACTTCTATGGCAATATGGAGCAGCTCACCACTCTGTCCAACATGTCCCATCGCTGCTGGATCTAGACCTGATTTGTCAGGGTACCAGATACAGGTACTCAAGAATAAGCAGGATGGTCTCTGGATTTTGTAAGGCTGGTGGAGTTCACTACGAGCTGTGGAGAACTCTCCTTGCCTACTTTTTATGTTGTCTCTTAACAAGATTTTGCTGGAGGTTTAAAAGCTTAGGTGGGCACTGTATATTTAGGGTGAGATGTGGCAGCTGCTGTTTGGAGAACAGAACTAGAGAGTAAAGCATGAGAAGTTTTTCCATTTTTAAGTGAGGCTCTTGTTTTCAGGTAATGATGGAAATTCATGCAGCTGAGTAGCTATATGCTAGCTAAGATATCTATGGTCTAATCCAAAGCCAGTAAAAATCTATGACTCCTGAAGGGTTTTAGAGTGGGCTGCTGAAGTGCAGAATAGATAAAATATAGATAGAGTATGATATAAGCATATTTTTGAAGAGGTGTGGTTTCGATACTGTGCATGAGCTCACTATTGACTAAGGGACTGTATGGAAAAACAATTAATTTTCTTTGCTTCTCTAAGACAAAACTACTTTGCAAACAATGTCTTCTGCTTGTCTGCTACAATGTTCAGTGGAGCTGGGGACTGTATTCATGTGCTAGAGGAACACAGCCAAGAAAATGTATTATCTTCTTTTGTAGAGCAAACTTTCTCCAGGAAGAAATAAATTGAACAGGACAGCTGTTGCACTGGTAAAAATGAGACATACCACTGAGCATTTTTCATACAAGTTTTTGAAAACACTTTCTAAAGGACAACACCTCTTAGCTCCACTTTACAAACAGAGTATCTTAGATACAGAGGATTTTAAGAAATTGCACAAATTCACATAGCAAATCTGCAGATGCAGAAACAGGCTTCCCAGTTTTATTTTTGTGGCTTTGTTCATTTGGGTAGGCAACCCTATGCATCAAAAGGTAATGATGATGGAGAAGTCCCAACAAGCTCAGCTATTTTCCCTTTTCCTTTCTCCCCACCTGCCCTTTGGGCAATGCGGCAGCCATGAGGAGCTCCCCCTTCTTCCCACCCATGCTCATTCCCTGGCTGAGATGAAGCAGGAAGAAAAGCAGCAGCAGAAGAGAGGCACCAGCAGAAGGGATGAATGAATGGTCTCATATGGCACAGGAGCCTTCCCTATCCAAGCTACCTCTGTTTCAGTATATTCATTTATTGTGAGATACGCATAGCCACAGTGAAACCTTTTTGGTTTCTGTGCAAGACGCTGCTCAGATAGCCACTTTCTGCTACACGAGGACCAGATGCTCTTCTCTCCTGCCTGTGCATCAGAGCTGGATTTAGACCTGCCTGTGATTAGGCAATAGTTTTTCTCTGAGTGAGACACTCCTGCTGTTTCTTTCCTAGCAACCCCATCTTGTGCCCCTTACAAGTTGCCCTGGCAATAGCCCTGGAAATTCAAATCCTTCATGTTTCCCCCTTGTAGACCTACCACTGGCTGGCAAGAACTTTCTTCATTAAGTCAGCTTGAGCTTCGTTAGGGCAAGAACTGAAGAAATATTGCAGAGAGATCATCTTAGAGGTTATATGGATAATACAACGGTCTGCCACTTACAAAAAAAAGTAGTGCTAATGATGGGAAAGGATTTACTACGTGTATTTCACTCTTCTGTTGGGAACGACACTAGGAACTCCCAAACTCCTTCTCACAAAGACTGCAGATAAAATGTTAAATGGCATTTCTCTGTCATTTAAGAGCTATCTGGGTAGGAGGGAAGGGAAGGAAAGCAATTACTAAAGCCCTGAAAGTGTGAGGCTAGCTGAGAGCCCCAGCTGTGTCCTGTACCCACTTCAACCCAAGGCAGGGGAAGTCTGCAGAGGACTGTCAAGCTGTTAAGAAACAGCCTTCCCACAGAGCAGAAGAGACAGAGATGGAGCAGGGTCTGAAAATCTTACCAAATATGTCCAAATATTTGAAATAAGCTCAAACATTCAGTGGCTGCTTACCCATACCTTTTACATTCAACCCACAACAATTAGTGTAAACTGAACTCTGATTTATATAGAGGAAGAAAATAAATTTGGAGAAGTCAAGCTTGACATTTTTTAGGGCTGCTACATTTTCCTTATTTCTTTATAAGGTTTGATTAATGGGTTTTCATTGTTGAATGTCAATGAACATTGAACTTGTGCTCAGCACATCACCAAGCATAGAAGTGAAATGACAAAGAACAGAATATATGTATATATATTTCAGACATATTGGATGCCTTCTTCAAAATTTTGCTGAACTCTGTAAGATCTTTTCCATACTTAGGCCTTATACATTATTTCCATAAAATAACTGCAGAGATGGAAAGAGCACTAAGGCAGCCTCTTACGACCCTGATCTTGTCTCTCGCTTTGTGTACTCACACGTGAAAACATTTGCTAAAATACTGACCCATAGTGCCTCAAGTCAGGCATCATAGCCTTTTCTAGAGGTGTGAAATACCTGCAGAGCTCACTGACTTCACTGGAAAATTGGAGTCCTCAAAACGTTAAAGTCATACCATTGTCTATAGCTATCTTGGAAAGCATTGGGTTGGTCATGTTTGACTATTAGAAGCTAGAAAATCAATGGGTCACAATTAAACTAAAAATGCAGCTTTATTAATCCAGGGGGAGAACTAGAACTACAACTAATTATGAGGCTGAATTAGGACATGACAGAAAAAAAGAGAAAAGAGAAAGCAGAGTTGGACTTAAATTAAGGTTACAAACCCCTGCAACTGAAGTGCTTCTTTGCAGAGGTGCCATTGCCTTTCTCTCTCTGGGGATGTCAGTGATTACTGACCACATTATCACCCATGCCACAGATACGGTATGAAGCAGCATTTGCCATATACTTATTTTCTGCGAAGGATTCAAGCCAATGACGTGGTGACATGAGACCAGGGGAAACACAGCAAAAAACAATTCAACTTTTAGTTTAAACCAAGGAAGACACGTAACAGCCTTTAGCTTCCTCAGCCTACAGTCTCATACCTTTTACAAAGCTACCCAAATTTTCTGATCCAACTGTCCCTTTGGTAATTCATGTAACCAATCCTTTCCAGGTGGCATCATCTTCGAGCAAGTGCAGGAGGAGCCAGTTGTCACATTCATTTACCCTGTTAATTGTATTAGCTTTCAGTGACTGAGAAAGCAGTAACCAAACTCTCCAAAGAGCGAGTAAATGCACTCGGATTCTGGAGCCAAGTCACATTTCATAGATTTCACAGAGATTATGCCCGATCTCCTGCTCATCACCATCACATTTTACTCAGTTCCCAAGGCGCAAAGGAATATTCCTCTTGTCAAAAAGCGAGTGCTGTTGGTGGAGAGTGGGAAGCCTCTTGTGCCTCTGTGATTGTATGGATCGAGGTGATATGTGTTGGTGCATTGCCCTGAGAGTAGCAGAGACGGCAGACTTCTCCCAGCCTGCCCAGGGGAAAATCCTTTCCAGACCTCAAAGCTGTTGATCCCAAGCATACAAAAGCACCTGATAAGTACAGGTGAAGCTTGAAACATTGGACTTAATTGTGACTGTTATCCTAATGTGGAGATGCAAGTATCATGACCATGCTCAGGCTCCAGAAGGGATGGGCGAAAGAGAAAGGCTTAGATCCATGGGTCCGGAATAGGCTGTCACAGCCGTCGCAGTACCTGCACATACGGATTGGGGAGTTTTTTCATAAAACCAAAACAAAGCATATCTGCATGCTTCCTAAAAATGGTATTCAGTCTCACTCAAAGGCTCTAAATCACAGCGAGGCCATGACCTTTGAGGATTATGGGACAGTATCTGTTACGTTATAACATTTAGCATTGGATTTTTAAACTAGGAACATGATTTTGAGATGCCTGTCAAAAATATTTGTTCATTTCTGTAACAGACATAGGTGTATTTGGAATAACAGAAGTGAGCATCCTGTTCTGGAGGCAAACATTTAATGATAAATTCTGAGAGAGGTCTGTGATTCCTTGTAAAGGAACAATTAGGTGCATTAATTCTGCGTCACACAGATCTATTATTTTGAACTGTTGCAAAGTGGATGAGATGTTTGAGTTGCAAGTCTCCTGGTTATTCCATTTTTTATGAGATCCTTTAAAAAAAAAGAAGGAAGTGTTAGCAGGTCTGTGGCTAAGATGATACTGTGATGTAGAAATGAAGCAAATGTGGAATTACTCATCAGAAAATGGGATTTCAAGGTTGTGACAATGAATATGTGGATGAGAGGGTTTTAAAAGCTAAAAAGAAAACAGTTAAAGAAGGAGCTGTTTCTGCAAGAACTGAGTTTTCAATTCGTCATTTGATTCTTGCAAAGTCACTGAGTTTGTGAGTATGCTAACATGCTGGAATTTCAATGCTTTTTTGATTTTACTAATAAAGCGTGTTAAATGTATATCCTGTTGTTCCTACTGTGTAAGCATATGCTGCTTTCTATGGTGACTTTGTTAACTTTCATGTGGCTGTTTTGAAGTATTCATTACACTGAAGATCAAAATGTTTAATGGATCTGTTGTTATCTAACACTCATCACCTTCTCTAATAAACTGTGGTGATATTCTGCCCTTGATTTCTAGCAAGTTGTTAGGGTTTGGGTACATTTGGGCAAATTTAAGACTGCAAGAATAAAAATAACGGACTGTTTTCAAGGAATGCTGTTCAGAAAGCCGTATGGCTCCTAAAAGCATAGCAGGGGTGCTGATTGCAGCAAGAAATATGTGCATTTCCTGTGTTTCCTGGGCTGTTTGAGCCGTGCCCAGCAGCTCTTCAAGAGGATACTCTTTACAGTGCAGACCATTTCTGAGTCTGTTAAGAGTGTAATTTAGGAGTTGTCAGTGCGGCTAGTCGATGCTATGATTGCACCCCAAGTAATACAGGGGCTCCATGAGGAGATGAGGTAAAGATGGCTTCATGCCACCCATTGCTTTTCCTGGACTCTGTAAGAGGCAGACGAGGTTGTCGTAAGTTGTACTTAGCTGTTGTGACACATCCCAACTGCCTCCTGTATCCTACAAATATTCCTAATGGAATATGGAACGGGGCACAGAAGATAGATGGCTTGTAGTGACTCTTGCACTAGATTTATAGGTTTTTTTTATGTCACCAGTATGGTGAAAGGGCCAAGGAAAGGCTGAGAATCTGGAAAACAGGGAAATGCTTTTTTTTAGCTGTGATCAACATCAGTACTAAGCAACATTACTACTGTAATAATTATAAAAATTAATTAAAATGAGCAAAGGCAAAATTAAAAGGAAATTGAATTGCACTCGCTTCTCATATTTAATGACTAAATTGCCCATTAGTATAATAACTCATAAAAAATGTCGTTGCAGACAGCTCAAGTGGTTTGTTAGAGCACTGGGCTGGGTTTCTCTCGCATATCTTCAGCTGTTAATAATGCAAAAATCCAAATGCTTACCAGTTCTGGTCAACATTTCACAATGGCAACCACTGCCAGAATTTCGGTATTTCAGCTAAATTATTCCTTTGAAAACATCAGTTTTCTATGAGTGCTTCCTATTTATTATTTTGTTAGAAGGCCAAAGTGCATTGGCCAGGAGTGAAATAATTTCAGGTAAAAATACTGCTCCTCTACTTTGGGCTAGCTGTACTCAAGTTTCTTTAAATAATTTGTCATTATATTCTGAGTTACTCCTATCAAAGGTGAAAATAGTAGGAAGAACTACCTCCTGTATGATGGACCACAGCTGGGGATTTCCTTTTCCTATCTGCAAGTACAAAGTCTGCAGTGCATGGGAAATGCAGCATAATAAGGGAATCTAGATTGCAGAAGAGGAAAGAGTCACAGGAGACCTGCATGATGGCTCCCACAAAACACTACTGCAGCATATTTATCTCAGGTTTTAGTTAAACATTTTTTTTTTGGCATTTGCATTTTCACAAGGGGAAAAATGAATCAGTCTTGTACTGTTATTGCTACAAATACTGGCTTTTAGATTTGACCAGGAGGATGGATCCCTACTGGTTTTAAAGCAAACAAATATGTGAGCTGCATGAATTTTCCCGTGGAATATTTTAAAATTTGTCTGCACTATTCTACATTTTAGAAGATAGGATGAAAGCACAGCTCCATGGTTGTCAATGGAGCTGGAATATCACAAAGGAAATTTTGCCCAAAATCTTAGAAAGCTGAGGCAGAGACACTGAAGAGACTTATCTTCATAATTTGTATCTCACTTCACCAAGCTGACATTCTCCTTCCTATATAGCCCAGTTTTTCCATTTGGAAGGAGGCTAAGGTTTGGGATGCCCCTCTACTTCTGTTTTCTTTATTCTTGAGTCCCTTCATGTGTGTTTCCATATAATTGCTTAATATATATCCTCTGCCTATGGCTCTGACTGTTACATCACCACTTTTATTCCAAGGCTATGCTTTCTTTAAACAGGGGCTGTAAAGTTCTTCTCCACCCATCCCCTATAACACTTCAGCTCTGCTGCTGGTGCCAGTCTTGACGGTCTCTTCATTACCTGCTTTGTGCTCTGTCTCTGCCTCTTTCTAGGCTGTCCCTTAGGAATGCAGTAATTTCCAACACTTTTTTTTTTTTTGCAAGAAGACTATGTCTTACTTAACTGCATGCTAAACTCCCACTCCTTCTGCCAGACCCGTGGAGTACTCAAAAGCACAGATGGTGGGTTGCCCTTTTTTGTGTCTGTCCTGCAGGGGAGGAAGATGGAAAGAGAGGGCTTTTCTTTGGGCTGGGCTTTGGCACGGCAGCAGGTATGCCGTCAAAGCTGACAAATAGCAGACAGGGCAGGGTATTAAGATGGTATTCAGTAAACCTAGTTTAAATCCTTGGCTCAGTTCAGTTTCCAGTACAACAGGTATGAAATTTTCCTTCCTTGCTAAGGTGTTGTGAGAGTAAAACCACGTTAATAATCATGGATTGCTGTCGACTATGGGGTGAGGGGCAGACTGGTTTTCCAGCTCTATGCTTAAGGCTGCAACAGAACAAAGCTGGGTGTCATGTTTGGGTTCTGTCCTGCGAGGAGCGGATGGCGGAAGCAGATCACTGCAGAGATGGACTGTGTGGTTCGGAGCTCCTGTGAAGATGTTCAGGCACCTCCGTGGTGTAAGAATGTGCAAAGGACAGAAATGCGTTCAGCGAGCATAGCTCTCCTGCTGTTAGTCCACTTCTAAACTTGAGTATCCACAAGAATTTGCATCCACAAGCAAGACGGAAAACTGAACATTTTGTTTTTTGTGTTACAAGATACATACTCATTTTGGAAGTTCAAAGAAAGGCTTAATTAATTTTTGTTAGGAGGAAAAAGTCCCCATATTAAATTCTAATTGCAGTGTTTAAGATTTTTCTTCATTTTATAAACTGTGTTAGAAATAGGGCAAAAAACCCCCACGATAAATAGCAACAGATGTAGCTCCGTAGACTTCAGACCATTCCAAAGCCTTTGACAGGACAAACAACACTAACATACTTTCCAGTCTCAACCATCAAATAAAGTGTTTACAAATTAGGACATAATGGCCATTGCTTTTCTTCTCTATAATAAAACAGAAAAAAAAGGGCTTCAAATTATTGAATCTGTTATTGAACCTTAATTAGCCCTGGCTCTCTGACATTTTGAAATCTACATCAAGATAAATAATATTTTTTTTTTTTGTATGCAACAAATTAATGTTTACAAAATGCAATGTAGGATGAAATCCTCTATTCTCTCAGGACCCAGACCACATAGTGGACCAGGGTTTCAGTCTCAGTTGGTGATTCCAGTTGAATAACTGGAACAGAGCATGGGTAATCATCATGTAAGCACGACCAGCCACAAATGGCAAAATGCTTAGCAATGTCTCAGATTTGCACTGTCTCCATGGCTTTTATTCAGGCCAATGGCTCTTAATGCCACTGTGCAAGTGTTTGTATGGCAATACTGCTGTGCTAAATACAGAGACAGACTTGCAAATTAGAAAGGGGAGAAATGGACTCTATTTTAGGCTTTGTGAAGCACTGGGGAAGTTTACAGTTATCTTTATATTAAAAACTTTTCTTTTTTTCAAAGTGAATTACCCTTAAATTAGTCAGATTAGTGCAGTATCAAATGAAATGAGTGCATGACCAGGATAAATGTGAGCTGGAGTTCTGTCAGTGGACCGTATTCTGCCACTGACATTGCATCTTCTCCCATAAGAAATGCAAATAGAGAGGATCTGGCCCTAGATTGTGTTTACTTCTGGTTTCCTTAGAAAAGTGTCTGTATATAGACTAAATCACTCCTGATCATGCCAGGATTTGGTTTGCAAATTAAATAAATCTCAAATATGTGACTTTGTTGATTCAATGGATCTTAATTTATTTGATTAATATTAATCACTAGTGTCCATCCTTTCTCGGCTTTCTGGATTTTCTTCTCTTACTGCTTTATTGACCAATATCACACTATTTCCCCTTTGTTTATGCTATACAGTGCTTGTCTCTTTTCCCCAAGTAGGAAATTAAACAAAATTCCTTGCTACAGAAAGAGGGCTCTGTCTCTGTCCTTCCCATTTGAGGGTGCCATATGCCCAATTAAAACCTTCTTTTCACCTTGATGATTATTTTTTGTTAAAGATGCAGACGTCCAGAGCATGCAGACTGAGCTAAAGAATTGAGATTGGACCTGGACCAGCAGAAGACTCATTGTTCGAGTCATGTTGGTACAGCTTGAGCAAACACTCAAAGCAGCTGGTCAGCTCCAGATGGATTTCATCTCCAGTCAACCGTTACATGCAACCTTGCTTCCAATGCCTTACCTCTCTCTGCCCAGGCCCTCTGTCTATTATAATTTTTTTCCAGCAATTCTCTTTCTCATTTCCCATCTTCTTTTGAGCAGCTAGGTAGATTTTTTGTGTCTGTTTCTTCTTTGGCAGGAGAAATGTTTTATTCTTCCTTACTGTATTCTGACCAGAAGAAAAACAAGTGAGAGCAGAAATCCAAAGAGCTCCCCTTCTTTTCACTCCAGTTCCCTGCTTCTTTTTTCCAGTGGAGAAAGGCAGAGCAGAGAAAAACAGAGAAAGTGAAAGCAAAAATGCACTTTAATCTGAAAATGAAAAAAAAAAGGAAAATAAAATTCCTTTTGAAATCAAGTTAAAAATAATTTTACATTTTCCTGTATAAAACACATCCAGTAGCATTTCAATGAAGAGACATTTCTGTCCTCAGTGGAGTCCTCTTTTTAGCTTTGGAAAGTGTTTGGTTTAACTTTTTTTTTTCCCCCCATCATCAAGTACGAAGCAGATCTGCTCTTTTTTATATCTTCTGACAGCTTTAAGCCAGCTTTTTCTTCTGGGAGTTGAGGCTGTGTGTGTGTTAGTACACGAAATGTGCTTGGGTCTGACCCCCATGAGGCCGAGCAGCTGGTGCCTGGATGGGCAGAGGACCTCAGCACTTGGAGCAGGGTGGCTGCATGTAGACCACCCACTCCTGGACACCCTCCGGCTGCCAAACAGTGCCTGGGAACTGCTGGGGGACACTCTAGCTGGCACAGGTCCAAACTGTGCTGTAATTGGGCCACTACAGCAGCTTAACTGTAGGGATGATCCCTCTTTCCAGCACTCAGGACTCTTTCCAGGCACTGCTTAACTTCGTAGTATAGACACAAATGGAGAGT
The DNA here is from genome assembly GCA_013401315.1 of Balaeniceps rex. Classification (NCBI taxonomy): domain Eukaryota; kingdom Metazoa; phylum Chordata; class Aves; order Pelecaniformes; family Balaenicipitidae; genus Balaeniceps; species Balaeniceps rex. The sequence continues at coordinate 52,112 of VYZW01060866.1, forward strand.
ATTTGTCCTTTTTTGTAGGTCCACTAACAGTCTGGGTCTTAGAAGTGGACTTTAACTGTTGGAGTTACAAGGAGTAACTTATTAGCCAGTTTTCAGAAGCAAAGGAGCCTCTTTTCCGTTAGAAGTTGTGCAAACTGAGACTCAAAAGAGTAAGAGACATGGGTCGCAAACCCTGGCTGATGAACATACAACCTCAGCAGCTCACCTAGCAAGCACTCCTTGCACTGGTCCTTGTACTTCAGGGCAATAGTCACAGGTGTAATGTTACTGAGAAGCCCAGGCAATGTGGGCTTGGGCCGAGGACGTTATCTTCCAAATCATATACCCGTGAGGCACCATACCAGTTAATTAGAAGAGCCCCAAGTGGGAAAATGCAGTTCATGTTCTGACCTGACCATCATCTCCTGTAGAGCTCAGGACAGACTGCTTGTTCTTCCTTTGAGTTTAGATATCAACCAGGAGAAAGCCATACTCTCCTTGCTGGTTGTACATTATGTGGCTGCATTGGCACCCATGTGTGTGTTGGATTGGAGCACAGCAGGACGCTGCTGTCCAGATTCTTCCATGCCAGCCGGTGATTACCGTTATCTCCAGAGCAGAACAAATACAGGTGATACTCCCAATCGCATGCAAGGAGCAAACAAGGGTCTGTTTTCATGAGGCAGCAACCCAGAACACTAATCTAAATACCTGCAGGAGTCAGTAGCCATTAAAGTCCCCAGTCTCCGACATGGGCCAGAGCCAGATGTGAGCAAATCCTTCTCAAGTTACAAGTTAGCTACAGCCAGAGGTTTAACAACATGGTTTCACTAGGTAATTGTGCTGTCCAAGTTAACTATTAATTAACCTCCCATCATATGATGTCAAACCTTGCTGCACAAGAAACAATTGCCATAATTGTCACAGGGTTTTTTTCCTAGTTGACTTTATTGATTACGCAGTAAGAAGAAGCATGGCAGGAGGAGACTGCATTTACTGTCCATTGAGGAAATAATTCTTATTTCTGTTTTCATTCAGATCTTTAAGAAGTCCTACATCTCTGTGAAGATATTTTGTTTGTATTTTTAGCAGAAATGATGATACCCCATCCTGCTGTGACAAGGCCCACATACTATTCCTTCGGGTAATCTCTGTTCTTCTTTCTCCCCCTCTTCATATTCTGTTGACAGCATTTTGTTAAACAAGTTTTGAAATAAGATTTTACTTCCTTCTGGCAAGGACAAGACCTTCTTGTTTTTTCTGTGAAGTGGCAGGCAGACTTTTTCAGAGCTATAAAAAGCTCATTCAAAATATTCCCCTTTCTGATGTAAAGCATTGCTATTCCTTATATTATTATATTAATTAGGATTTGGGGGAAAGGAATAGTTTGCAAAGTTGGGTTTCTGTGGTTGCTTCTACCACCAAACTCTTCAAAAATATTGGATCCACAGCTATCTGTTACTTTCTTCTGGTGCTGGGACTTTTTGCAGTGCAGTGGTATAAAATAAGAACACTGTCTCTTCCTGTGTCTGCACCGGTGGCCTTTGAGGTGACCTTTTCAGAATTACAAGCCAGGGTGGTCTGAATGCCACCATTAATTCAGGTTAGCCAAGAAACTGCAATATATGTCACTTCATATGCCCAGCATGGCCATGAAATGCTTGGACTGCCGAAGTCCTGGAATCCCAGGGCTTGTGTGGACAAGTAGGGACCAATTTTAGCGGTGCCCCCTCTATCAGCGTTTGCAGGTTGTTTACCAAGTTATTTTGAGAAACTCATGCTAAGTCAAGGAGCTGAGAGGGATCTTCAAAATAGATGTCTGTCATGTAGCATTCGTAAAATTTATTGTCTGCCAGTTACCAGGGCTAGCTCTGTGAGCCATGCTGGCAACATCAGACTTACTGACGGAGAGATTAAGTACTCGTTTTGTAATTAGTGGAAGTATTACTTTGTTTTTATTGCAGTAATGCATAGAGGTTCTAGGATAGATTGAGGGCCTCTCTGTGATAAGCATTAGATTTATGTACAATAATAATTAAAGTTCTTGCCTCTTACTCCTATGAAGGTCATCTGAAGGATGCTGAGAGATTTCAAAACAAATAAGGCGATTATGAAATGGATCCACCTTGAGCTGTTCAGCTCCCAAAGTTGCAAGATCAAGTCAAGACCACACACAGAGCTCCCCCTCTCCATGTTGTTTATGAATGGTTTACAAGGGGCTGTTCCCAGGGGGTCACTACCACAGGCACTCCAATATTATACCCACTTCTAAAACGGCCCCCACAGAATCGTTATTATGAACATTTTTTCAGATGTTATAAAATAACGGCTTCACAGTAAGTTAACTACTCTCTAGCTTAGTTGGATAGGGAACAATATAATTTATGTGCTCTGAGCTTTCTCATGGATTAAATTTATCACCTGGTCAGTGGAAGTGCCCCTGTTTGACAGATGTAGGCCATTATTGAACAATTTGGCCCCCAAAACAGTGACTGTATTTGGAAAAGTACTTTTGGCATAGCCAACCTCAATTTTAGCAATCCATAATATAACGTAATGCCTTGGGAGACCTTCCTTACGTTGACAAAGACATGGAATAGGCTACTCCTGAAAACATTTTCATAAATGAGACGGTGAGGGCATTGTCAGTAGAAAAAAATGGCAGGTTGGACTCTTCCACTGCTCTTGTCTCACTAAGATGATGGCTTCTGTCAGATCCTCCTGAAGATAATGCAATTTACCTGTTTAAAATCTTAGAAAAAATCAATCATGTCGAAATAGAGTTGAGGGGTGGGAGTGCAATAGTAGGGAGGCAAGCAGACTTTGTCTGGGGTGTACCTGGTGGGGGGTAGGGCTCAGGTGTGACCTTCGGGCAAAAATGAGTGGGTGGGGGATCTGCTCACAAGCTATCTTGCAAGAAGAGACTTTGGCAGTATGGCAATTTTGAGATGGTGTTGCAGTACAGAAGCCTTGGCATGTGCATATGTATTCGTATGGACAATGGGGATAGATGGAAGGGTCACACATTTGGTACAGACCCTTAGGCAAGGTAGCCCTATTCAGTGTACAGAGTACCATGTCTGTGTCAAATAAGGTTGTTGGAAAGAGGGGGAACAGCTACCCCCTCCAGTATAGAGGAATCTTCAGCCAGGGTTGGGAAAAAAATACAGGAGAGAGCAAAGATTTTTCTCTTTTTTTCTTCACAAAAGGATGTGTTTCTGATGAGAAGGGACAGGGAAATCCAACAATTAGTGGACACGCTGAACATGGCAGTTTGTAGTGGTGACAAGGAGGTATAGAAAATGTGAAGAAAAAGGGGGAAAGAAAAGCTAGTGGAAAGTGTTCTATAATATTTGTTAATTTAATAGTAAGGGAGTGAGTCAAACTTGGAAGGGCTGGAAGGGAAGAATGGAGACTCAAGTGTCTTAAGGCCAGGCAGAGGTGGAAAGGAACAAGCAACTGTAGACAGAGACAGGGGAGAATGTTGTGATGTAGGAATGTGACTTCAGAGACAACCCCGTCCTTGCAGGAGACAGGTTTGCTGAGCCTGTGGCCAAAGCCAGCCTTGGTTTGGCCAAGAGCACTCCAGCATGCATCCTTCCCCCAGTACTGAACTGGAAGAGCTTTTTCCTTTTTGGTGTGGTCTGTGAAGGCTGAAGCACTCAGTGATCCTGGCAGTGTTCTCTCTGATGGCTGGCTGGAGCATGACCCGGCCTTGTCAGTGAATGCTGAAGGTGCAAGGCCACAAGGAGTGTGGATGATAGACCTGATCATGTCAGAAAAGGCTCTTCACCAGCTAAACGAGGCATGGTGTTGAGTGTCTGGCACGAAATTTGAGTTATTGACATGGGGTCACAGTCCCATAGACAAACTCTCCTTCCCATTGCCCTTCCCCAACCCTCACGAACAACAACGTCCTGGGATGGCAGATGGGCTGGAAAACAAGACCAGAGTCTGCTGGGACACTGTGTGCATGCAGCGAGACTAGGGCAAAGCAACTCTGGCTGTGTCTGAGGATATCTCAGCCAGCAAGCAGTGTGCTCGCCAGCAAAGTTCACTGCCAGAGGCAACCCAGCCTGGGGAGGTCCTTGAAAGGGTGGGGTGAATGTTAGTTTGAATGTTTCCTCTTCTTGGGGAGACCTTAACAGCCATGTGTAATCCTTCTATCAACCTCTCTAGGGTTCAACAACAAATAAGCGGCTTTTAATGCAAACAATTCGCTATTCAAGTTAAAGTTTGGGTGCAGATCAGCTCCAAATAGTCCTAACAAGGTGAGGTTCATGCATGCATTTAGACATCTTCGTATGTTCCCAGCCTCTGTCCTTCCTTTTTTGCCTGTGAAGCACAAGACCAAGGAATTTCTGCTGACCTTGATTAGAATAAAGGACTAAACTTATTTTATATCCAAGTAATCTTCGCGTATGAGTGTTGGTTAACATGCAGTCACCGCTGGGATGGAGCACAGCAGCCATTTTGTATGCAGCAGATCTTACCAACAATTTTCAAGGAGTGGGAGAAGTGGCAAATAACTTCCTTAATTGAAAATTATGTGGGAATTTCACAGTGTGCAGAATATAATTAACCACACTGGAATCTGGCCAGGGAACCAAGGTTAACACCGCTGTACTTGCAGAAGTGCCACTGGTAAAGCAACACCTCCTGAAAACTTTAGAACCTAATCCATTCCTATAAAATAAATAAAAGGCACGTCTTTGAAAGGTGGTGTACAGCTTTTATTTATATTTGGCCATGCCTTCACCACTTACAACTGAAACAGTCAATCATGGCTGTACACTAAAATCAGAAGTACATGCAGCTCTTAATGACATATATTTTCTTAGTGAATCAAAGTTGAGTTAGTATATTGCATTATGCCAAATCTTTATAAAATTGAGCCAAAGTCATCTTATGTATGCAACACATTTTATCAAATGTGTAAGAAATATCTGGAAGAGGAATATTGTTTATATAGAAGGAAGGGGGAAAAGTGAACTTGGCAGCATATCATGCAAAAATTAGTTCAGTAAAAGGGGGAAAAAAGTCAAGCTATGTGCCAGAGTTTCAGTCACAGTCAGATGAGCTTTTCTGAGTTTGCAAGTACTATACAAATGTGAAAAACACGCACTTGGTGCAGGAGGAAGTGAAGAAGGAAATAGCTGATGGAGAAGTCAGGGCTGTTTATGCCAATGGTGACGCTGCAAGTCAGCTAGGAAAAAAGCAGCAAGAAACGAACTCATGTTTCAAGCCCGGATTTCTCTCTCACGTTGCTGGAGCTGTGTTGCAGAGCCCCTAGGCCACAGTGTGGGACAGCTATGGGTCTTGTGGCACAAAGAATGCTGCTTTTTTTTCCAGAGGGAGCTTGATTCTCGTCATGGCTACAAACCAATAAGCCAGCAAAACTGTACTGAAACCAGGAGTTACATTTGCATGTGATGCAAAACCTGGACAGGGCATGCAGACCTGGGCCTGATATGAAGATCCCTAAGAACCTGCCCAGGTGAGCACAGTGAGACTTTAAACTTTCAACCCTCAGGCCTTGGACTGATGGTGTTGTGAGGTGAGGAAGGCCTGTAACCTAAAAAATTATGAGGGTGACATTTTAGAAAGTGAAATAAAGGGAAATTCCCAAAAGATGTTGGTGTGGTGCACGTCTGCAGCTGAAGTGATACTGCAGGGTTACGGCAGCTGGTGAAAAACTCTTCACATCCCATGAACACCTCTGAAAAAGTCCCTGCTCTGCCCTGGGGTGAAGCAGAGCTCACAGCAGGGTGTTTATTTATCCTTGTGGAAAGCCAGACGACCGGAGACTGGTGCACTCGCCAGAGAGAAGCCTGGTGCCTGGAGGGTGGAGGGGCAGAGCGGGGACGTGTGGGGCTGAGGTTGCTGCCCTGGTTGTCATTGCCAGGACTGGCGCAGGGTCTGGCCTTCCCTAAATCCAGGTGAATATAGGGAGATGTATTTTGGGCTGAGAGGGCTGAAACAGCAGGAGTCACCGCCCAACGGGCAAGCAAGGTGTGGAGCTACCAAGCAGCTGACCTGGGGGGCTGCCAGCCCTTCTTGGGGGGGTTTGGGCAAATGCAGAGTGTCACTGCTCAGCAGTCTGGGAGCAATGGCACCTAGAAGAAGACAGCGAGGAAGACCTTGCATTTTCAGTCTGAGAAGAAGCTCTGAAGCATTTTTGAGTATAACAAACAGGCAAATCTGCTGCTTGATTCCCAGTTTGTTCAATGAAATAAGACTCTGTTTACAGTCTTTCAAACTAAATAGTATTCCATCAAAGAAATACCTGGCGCTCTCATTAATTTCTCCATCCCACTGGGAAGAATAAGACCTTGAATATTGACTGACTGCTTCGGTCAAAAGGTAACGGTGTATGGCTTGCTGCAAAAGTGTTTGCTGTTTTGTGTTTTGCATTCAGATTTCACTGGTGGAGATTTTATATTGACTCTGCCTTTTTCATTTCCATTATAAGGCTTTTTAAGTTGCTGATGGAAACTTCTGCCCTTGAGTATGAGCATAGCCAAGGGTAACATCTCCATGCCAAATACTAGAGGGGTCCCCATCAGCCCTTTAAATCAAGGAAATTAGAGTTACTAGTAATGTACTACAAATTGCTAGTCACCCCGTCCCCTGATGCTAAGGAAACACATCAAGGGGCTGGCAGGGTTTAGGAGAAAGATGCGAAGCAGCTCTTGTGGCTGCTTGCTGAGCCTCTCTCCTGGGCAGGAGTGGGCTGTGGGGCACTCTGCCCCATCAGCAGACACATGGGGAGGATTTTGAGGCATATCATAGCTATAGCAAATTTCCACTGAGCAAAAAACCGTAAAGAACCTCTCCAAAGAGGCTAAGCCCTCCGCTGGGCTGGGTGATGGAGGGGGTCAAGTGGCTGGAAAACATTGCTAAACAGTTAAATCCAGCAGTGAGTGTTGAAGCAGCCGATTCTCTAAACACAGCATTTCCTTGCAGCCTGGGTTGGCTTTGCGGGGAGCATTACCCTAGCAGGAGCTGCAGGGCTGCTGTGGAAGAGTGGGGCATGAAGGAGGGGATCAGTATGTGTCCCAGAGCACACAAACCTGGAGTCATTGCTCAGGCAAAACTTGTAGGGACCGGCCCCTTAATGCAATTTCACTGGGGCTTTGAACGCAATTTTTACACAGCATCTTTCTCCTTGACAAATCCAAACCCTTTCATCAGTGATGACTGGCACCAGCCCCCTGTGGCTCCTCTTGGACTGGATTCAAACTGTATGTTGTTTTTTGCTGTAAATCTTTCTACCCTACTCCCCTGCCCCCTGTCCCCCTCCCACCTTTTAAATTCTTCATTGATTTAATGCCCCCCCTCCCGCCCGAGGCTATCAAACAGCTTTTCCCGGAGCACTTTTGGTTGCTCCAGCGAAATGGGCTTGGAAGAAAAGTGGTTCCAGGCTGAAAACTTCAAGAGGTTACACATGAGCCCTGTACAGAGATTGAAAAGCTCTGAGTTGTTATAGCAGCTGTCCCAGCTGAAAAAATGTCAGGGAGTGGGATCGTTTTCTGTGTATTTTATGGACAGGGAACAGGCCAGGTTCCCTGGTATTTGAGTTACTCTGGGGTTGTTCAGCCAACCCCTACACTTTGCAGGATAGTAATCGGATCCCCAGTGCCCTTGAAGTGTGCTTGCACTCAGTGTAGAAAGCAATAGCTCTATGCCAAGCGCTAAATGGACTTTTAAGTACGTAAGCCATTTTTGTTCTTGTAAAATCTAGGTTTGATTCTGTAGAAAGACTTGCACACCTTTTTTTCTGGGGAGTTTGATGCAATTTTTCTCTGGATTAAAGCTGAGTGAACTATTCTCAGGGACTAACTCCCTCTCCTTCCCCCCCCCCACCCCGTTTGCGATTAAGAAAGGATTTGGTTGTAACTAATTATTTAAAATTGGTCAACTGCACTTGAAGCAATATATTGCAACCACCGGGTCGTTTGCACTTGCTTTGCTAGTTAGCTGAAATCTTTCACAAAATTTAAGGCCAGAGGGGACCATTAGATCAGCCAGTCTGACCTCCTGTACATCATAAGCCATTAAATTTCACCCAGTCAGCCTCCTACTAAGCCAAATAATGTCTGAGCTTGGCTAAATCACAGAACCCAGAAATGTATCCAGCCTCAATTTGAAGACATCCAGGGACGCAGACTCTAACGCTTCCTTGGTAGTTTGTTCCAGTGGTTAAAAATTGTGCTTTATTTCCTATTTGAATTTGGTTGGAAGTTGAATCCAGACTTTGGTCCTTATTACGCCTTTCTCTGCCAGGTGACACAGCCCTTTGGTATATGGCGTTTTCTCTCTGTGAAGGTACTTATATAAGCTGTAATCAAGTCACATCCCAGTCCTTTTTCTATCTCTTAAACAAATAATGTAAACAGATTGTGCTTTATGATTTGCTCCTAATAAGGCAATGTATATTTCCCTTTAAAACAATTTCAAAACCTGTCGGCATCCTCTCAAGTGTTTGGCTATTGTTTTAAGCAGACGGATGACAGAACTGCAGAAAATCTTATTTCTGTCTTGCCAGAATACAGGTAAAATTTTCTAAATCCTAGACGTGGACATAGGCCTGCTGCGAGCATCCTCTCACCACCCATTCGTGGACGATGCCCAGGCAGACACCTTTCTCTGGCCTTAGTTTGCTATTTTATCATCTGTAAGGGGATGGAGTGATTGAACTCCTGACAAAACTTTTTTCCAGCTTGGTACATTCTCACCTGTGAAAGGTTTAAAAAAGTTTCTGGTTCTGCAGAGAGCTCACAAACAGAAAGCTAATTGTGGTCCTCTCCTGGAGAGTGAGAAGGTGGAGTCCCTCAGCATCTCCAGCCCAGCCAAGGACTTGAATCTTCATCCCTGTTACCTGAGTGAGGCACTCTTGAGTGGATTTTGCTGTTGTTACACCTCTTCTGCTGGAGCCGTGGTGCTAAGTCATCAGCCATGCGATCTGACCATGAGCGCCCATATAGCAGCTGAATACTGTCATCATGCTACAGAGTTGGAGATTTCCTCTCCTTTGGGGACTCTTCTGCTTGACCCAATCATCACATAGTTATGGGTTAAAGCCATTTGATGAGGAAAATATTTGGTGAAAAATCTGAAGACTCTTAGGGCTCTCATACTGTCACATTGCTCCATGTTCCTTGTTAGGGGCGCTGCTCTGCATTTGACTGCTTTAAAACATTCTTTATTGATCCCAAACCGCTGATGAAAAGTGAGCTGAATAGTGCACAGCCTAGCTCTGATCACTGCAGAGCTCTCTGTCAGGTGCACCCATATAGAAAATTTGCCTGCTGATAACTACTTTTGGATATATCATTTAGCCAGCACTTGGTTCAGTTACTGCAGCCCTTACTGACTGCGTATAATGCTAATTTTAGGGAGCTGAACACACCCTAGAAGTTGATGTGTACTTCAGCTGGACACTTAACAACCTAATAAACACCAGTCCGACTTCACACACTTTGAGCCTGTGGAATGGCTCCAGTGTTCAGAGATGCATCAAAATTGAATACAAGTTGACCAATTACTGCCTTAAGCAGAAGTCTAAGAACTTCTAGGTGTACATTCTATGGGCCTCCTCATATAAAAATTACTGTCTTTAGTAGATCTTCAACATCTTTCTTATTGTGATGGAGTCAAATGTTTCTTATCATATGACTGTGCTTTCCGCATATAGGCCAGAACTAGATGTCCAACACTTCTGCCTCCTTGCATATTTTTCTGCAATTCAGACATGGTCTAGAATAATATTTTAAGTATTGCAAGGATTTATGTGTTTCCTAAATATCCTTTATTGTTATTATTAGGGGTAGTTTATCCTGATGTCTTTGGACCTCTATGTCAATATTCCATGATTCAGTTTTTAGTTTATATTAATTGCTCTCTTCCTTCCTCACCCTTCTGTCATATATTGCTCCTTTATTTCTAACTTCACCTTTTCCTTTGCCAGCACGGCCTTTCAGTCAATGTCATTATCTTTCTTGATTACGACATTATGCTTTTGGCTATCCAAGGAACTCCATTTACCATTTAGATTTTTGTTTCTTAGTTTTGAATGTCCAGTCAATTCTGCTTCTAGTTTTCTTTTTTGCTTGGAAGGATCTTCTGTAGTGTTAAATAAGTTTCGTATGCATAACTATGTCTCTATAAAACTGTATTTAAGTAGGCTAGTGGTTGAAACTGGCTTTTTTTGGTCCATGCTGATGTCCTTTTGACCAAGATTGCTGTTACAGTTTACTGTCTGTAATTTTTGCTTATAATGTTGTATAAACCAGACTTGTATTCTGTGCAAGGCATTTTTTATTAGAAAAATGTCACAGATATTTTAAAGAAATCCTACTGATGCCTTGCTATTGGATGTGGAGGGATCTCTTGTCTCCATCTGCTGAACTGTAGTTTTCATACTAGCTGTCCTGATCTCCGGTTTGACTCATTGGTCTATCAGAAAACTTCACCTCTTTTTGACAACTCACTGCTGGCTGCTTGTTTCATGGGATTTGTCACCCAAGGCATATGCTCTTGAGTTCTTTTTGTTTTGTTTTGTTTTGTTTTAATTCTTGCTCAGATTTTTTTGAAAATGTGAGTGAGCTATGCAAGATATTCCTGTGGGATGAGGGCTGACCCAGGCCAGGAGGAGCTGAGTGAAGTCGGCTTTGTAGCTACTCCTCCCTCCCTCTTTTGGGCCCCTTCAGAATCATTTCAGTGAAGCAGTTAAACACTTTTCCCGCAATCCCTGCTATGACATTTAGTTCATCCTTCATATTTACTGGGCCACGTGTGAGCTCCCCTATAAGAATAATGAGAATAAATACCCCATGAGGAATCTTGCATATAAATTTCTATACTGGCTTGCATCTTCGCTTATCATTCTTTTTTGTTATAAGCTGGAAAAAGTGCCTGGATCTGGATTGTGAGCAGTTCCCCTCCTGCTACTTCAAAAGAGCATATTATTCATGTAATGAACAGGCTTAGTGCTGGACTTGACAAAACACTGGGAAATACACTGTTGGGCACAATTCTGAACTGGCAGGGAACTGGACTGGGTGACCTCATAGGGCTCTTCATCTCCAGTTACTTATGATTTTCAATGCTAATTAAAACCTCACTAGCTAGTGGGGAAGAATATCACAGCCAATTCAAATAACTTCTGTTAAAAACTTTCCTTCTGTTTATTTTTTCCACTTGCCCACTTCAGTTTTATACACATATCAGTTAAAAACACCCTTAATTACAAAAGTGTCCAGCTATAAAACTACAGGACAAACAAACAAAGCCATTTACACGTAGCAGCTTGTAATAAAAGTGCAAAGGCCAGGAAATAAATTATTTGGCTTTATTAAGGAAAAAGAAGGTAATTTGTGTAGTACTACCCAGGTCTCCAGGTGTGCTGGGTTATGTCTGTGCTCTCAGCTCACCTTCTATCTGAGCTCTCCCTCAGCTCTCACCAGATCTGGACACTGACATGTGTCCAGTGGGGACATTTTTTACCTTAATAAACGAGGCTTCACACTTCTGCTGAGCAACTGCTTCAGCTCGATGGCTTGCCAGAGAAGGGCAGCCCAAACCTGGTGGTTTTAGCCTCTTGTTCATGAGTGCTGGATGCCTGGGACATGAGCAGATGTTGGAGGCCCAGCTTCTCCTGAGCCCCAGAAGGGTGATGGGGGACCAGGGCTTCTGGTGCAGCCTTGCTGGCCACAGCTGCTGGGTAGTGAGGTCTGGGTCTGGTGTCAGCCCAGTGATGAACATGCTGCAGCAATGAAACACAGGCATCTGCCCTCATGGGCTCACTTGAAAACCCTAATGATTTCTTGCATTTCCTCAAGGTGTCAAAATCCCTGAGATGCTAGAGAAGACCTTTGCAGAAAACCTGTCAAAAACCTGCAAAATCAAATGGGGGGACCGTAACTATTAAAGAGACATTAACACAGAAGGGAACAGAATCACAGAATAATTTTGGGTGGACAGGACCTCTGAAGGTCATGTGGTCCAACCCCTGCTCAAAGCAGGGCGGGCTTTGAAGTCCAACTCTGTTAGACCAGGTTGCTCAGGGCTGTGTCCTGTCAAATTCTGAATATCTCCAAGGATAGAGGCTCCACAACCTCTCTGGGCAATCTGTGCCAGTGTCAGACCACCTCCATGGTGAGATCTTCTTCCCTAATATCCAAATAGATTTTGCAATGTGTTGCTACTTGTGTCATCCTCTCACTGTACACCTCTGAGAAGGGTAAAAATGTCAGGGTAAATAATAATAAAAAAATCAAAGTAGTAATACATAATAATAAACATAAAATAAAATAATTCAGACAACCTGTTTACTACCTGGAAACTTTCTATTTACAGAGAAATGTCCCTGAGCGGCTGTTATCATTGCAATGATGCACTATCTAGGAATAGCGTGGCAGTATTTACATTCACCTTGCTAAAGACGATGTTGAAACTGTGAAGTGTGAGATCAGTTAAGAAATAATATAGGAGATTACAGCTGCTCACAGTAGATAATTAACTGTTATTTCCAAGAGTAACAAATGCCTTCAATCTATGGTTACGTTCAGCATTTTGACAAATTGATGCCAAAATATGAATATATTTGTTTTAAAAACTGATCTCAAGCTGCAGTTTTTTGAACAGTTAGCTGGGGTGAATCTAGCCCTGGTGACCAGTGCATGGATCCACATAGGGGGAAGCAAAATAGGAGCACACCCCTGCTTGCTGTGGTGTGCTGCCAAAGACCATCAGGATAGACGATTATGGTCTTCATGAAATGTCAGAAATAAAAAAGGTGTAAAAAGCTCAGGTCCCCCCCGGGACAAGAACTGCTCCATTTTCTGCAAAAAGAAAAAATGGAAAACTGTTTGGGCTTAACTCAAATCATTTGGTTGGTTCCACAATGTAATCTTTGGATTGGACATCATTCAATTCTGTATTTAACAGGTTTTTGGGTTTTGTTGTTTGTTTTTAAATTTTGGTTAAATATGAAACAATGAATGCTGTTTTGAAAAAAGTCATCGCTTTTAAAAAACTTTTTCCTTTTTTTCCCAGCAGAAATTGGATTAGCCAAATTCAATTAAAATTCATTTTTGCTCTTCTGAAACAAATTTATGTCTTGTCAAAAAGAAATTTTGCCTGGCTCTGACAAGGAAGTCCCAAGGAAAGTGGAGCATATGGAATGGACATCCTATAAGAAGATTGTTTTCAGACTGAGGTGTTTTTTGAGAGGTGGGATAAGTAGTGAATATATATGCGGAGCCTTCATTTGCATGGGGAACTGTCGACTGTGGATAAAGACTGAGGCCAAATGACTGAGGAAAAGTTAAAGCTTGTTTTACTTGTCAAGAAAATAAAAAACTGGTGGTGGGCTAGTAAGTGTTGTATAGATCTGGACAGGATGCTTGGTGACTTGGGGAAGCAGTGGAGGGACTCCAAGAAGAGTGGGCAGTGTGGCTGAATTTACCAAAAATAGTCAGTAGCAGGTGCCAGTTGTGTGCAGACTGCAGGAGGTGCAAGGTGGGCAGTGAAGCTAGCTGGGCAGGAGAAAACATACAAGATGGTATCTGGCTATGGCTGAGGGTAACACCGTTGTCTCATGTGTGGGACACAATGCTGATAGTGGGTCTGGACTGACGTTTCTGCACCATCCCAGACTCCCCGAATGTCATCTTCAGCAAAGCACTTCTGATTGACACACCAAGAGTAGTGTGTCTCTAACTGAACGGGACCCACACAGGTCTACAAAGCCCAGGAGCTCTTTGGTGCAGGGGGTCTTTCAGACCATCAGGGAGAGCTGGTAGGGTTGTTTTGGCAAAGAGTGGGTTCTTCAGACCACCAGGTGGGATGGTAGGGGCATTTTGGTATGCAGGGTCCTTCAGACCATCAGGTGGGACAGTAGGGAAGAATTGTTCAGCAGGAGGTATCCAGGGTCAAAAACTGTCTGAGCACTCTGATGGATCCTGCTGCTAATTTCCCTGAGACACCATTGGGGGGTGGTGTAGAGACCTTTGGGGGATGGTGGTGGCCTTCCCTGTTGTGTGGGTTACTTTAAGGGTGAATTCAGTAAAGATTGTACTCTCATGCTAATGTGGCTGGAGTCATACAGGTTCCTTTGACAGCAGAAAGATGTTACATCAAAGCTACAGAACACTTTGGGGTGCACTTGAGAAACCATGTGATAAAAAAGACAATAGAGCAGGCTACTTTTTGCAGAGGGAGATACTTGTTATGAAAGGTATGGAAAACAAGCATGCCCTGAGGTTCACTGTGCATACCCAGGCCCCCAGCCGAGCAGTGGTCCACAGGAATGACAGCTATATCTTACAGAGTGTTACATGCAATTAATTTATATTTTGATTTTCTCTCCTTCTTGCCTACTTCTTTTAACATTTTCCTCTAACTGTTCTGTGTGGTAGTTTAGAAAGGACCATAAACTTGCACTTTCCAGCAGCCTGAATTTATAAACTGTCACAGTTTATACATTGTTGGCCAAGAAATGTCTGGTTCTTCATAGTTTTTTATCTTTTGTTACATTCAAAGTGATGAATTTGTGCATATTCTGAACAGGAGTAGGATGAACAAGTTGGCAATTACCTATTAAATAAAGATATGTTTGAAGGAGAGCCAGACTGGAAAGGAGTTTGTATTAGACAGTATCCTTAAGAAAAAAGTTCACTTGTATTTCGCTTTATTCTGTTTGTAGATATTTTTGGATGGGTTATAATTGTCATTCTCATAAAAGAGTTTCTCTTCCTAACAGATTCTGGGTCAAGTTGTTAATATCAACTGTGTGGTGATGGCCAACTTCTGTAGAAATATGAAAGTCAGAAATTCAATGGAAAGAAAACATTTTTTCCGTTCCAGGATGTGGGCAAACGCTTATGGGTGAAATAGAGCTGAAGGGCAAGAAATGTATACATTTTTTGGCCTGCCCCTCCAATATATGCATTGATTTATGTCAGGAAGGCAGCAGAATACGTTCCCATGACTTTACAAGCTCGCATGGGAAATGGAGACCATTTTCATTTAAATTAAAACTTAGAATTAACCCTACTTGGAGAGGGTTTAATGCTATTGCAACCACTGAAGTGTGAGCAGAGGTAAGAATCACACAGTTTCTCTCGAGAGTTTTGTGCACCTTTTTTTATTTCAGTTTGTATTCTGGGGTGGACACAGAAGCTGCACGTTTTAATATTGGTAGTGTCTGGCTCCAAACCAAGACACGTCTGTGAGCCTGCTCATCTCTCATGCAGATCAGGATGTGTAACATTACAGACAGATGTAGGAAGAAACATATCTTGGAGTAATTTTTTAAAATTTTCCACAAAGAAATTGAGTTGTTTTGAAAATGGATGTGACATAGACACAGAGCCCTTCAGAGACGGATGTCTTCAGAGGCCAACAACAGGCCAGGCAGCTACTTGCTAGCTGCATCTCCACCCGCTGCAGGTGATTTGACATGGAAAGGGGAAAGACCTACCTTTTGTTTTAAAAGGTACTTCTGGTGCTCCCATGCTGCGTGTCTCTGACTTCACAGCTTCACAGTGGCCACTTGAGTTGATCTTGGACTGGGAGACAGTCTATATTATGTCTGGGACAACTGGGCATACCCCAACAAAAATAGCTCTTACACGTTTTAAAAGTGTTTTACTAGAGGGCAGGGGATTTAAAGGAGGGAGAAAAGTTGATTTCGTCCAGAGAAATGCTCTTTTACAGCCTGCAGCCAGCTGGATGCTTGATGGGCTGCTTCAAATTGGAAAGGAGGGAATAAAATAATTATTCTTCCCTAAAAATTAAGGGTCCTAAACTGATTTCACTTAACTTCCAGCCTAAATGGAGTGACTTATGATTTACAGCAAGGTGAGATCAGAATCAGGCCTGTGATCATGTTTTTTTTTTGTAAACGCTATTTTCATCTCTAGATGTCATGGACCTTTCTGGGTCCCATCTGTTCAGGGGTGTCTGCAGCATTACTCCATAGACAGGGTATTTTTCTGGGCAGAGATTTCATTCCACTGATTATTCACCAGCCTTAGTGATACTGAACTTACACAGTCTATTTGACTTCAGATTTTGGGGTAAGTTGGCTAGCATGTGCTTTTCTATGGCCTTTAAAAAAGATTTTTAGTAGTAGTTCTTGCTAAAAGAGCCAGATTTCTGGCCCTGAAAAGAAGCTTGCTCTGTTGTAACACATTGCTATAGATCTGGAAGGTTTCATTATATTGCTGTCGTGTCTGAGGTTTGATGTGGAAAGGACAGTTTGTGGAGAAAAAAGATAAATTGATCATCAGTTTTCTGCCTCTTCACTGAGACTGCTGACTTGTGCTTTAATTTCAGCAGCTCTTCACTGATAGCTGTTGTCCCACTGGAAAAAATCGTCCTTTGGGAGGTATGATTTGCCCAGAACAAAATCAACTCAAGTAGTTATTCCACAAATAGCTTTCAGGAGGTGCTTCCCAGGTTGGATTTATGTGTCTGCTACATCTCTTTCCTTCACATTGCACAAAGGAAATGCAGTGCAGTAGGGCTGTACTGGGGAATGAAATGTCTGAGAGCACATTGGAGAGGTCAGCAGAGATGCAGGGGTAGAGGGACGCACATGACTGCTAACTGAGGTCCTTTGGAAAACTGTTTTTTCACTCCCTATTACACAGCTTTTACAGAAAGCAATCAGACCAGACAATTTCATCACAACAGCTGCAAGTCAATGTATCACATTGATGTATATAGCTGCCTCTTCTCAAAGTGTCTGTGCAGCTCATGGTGGTTAAAGTACAGCTTCAATCTGTGACAGTTAATGTTCTTAATAATGTATGGACCCACCCTGAGGTGAGGGTTGTCATAGCTTGGAAGTTTTTGTGTGCTTTCCCACCCTTCTGGGATCAGCTGCCAGACCACTCTCTGCCGATGAGAGTTAGAGACTAAGGCCCAGAGATGCAAATGAGCAGCTGAGGGTTTAGTTGCTTAAAGAAATATGGTAGAAAATATGGTAGAATTTAGGTGCCCAAATCCCAGACAGGGATCCTCAAAACTTGTACCCTGTTCTTTACTATTAGAAGTACTATTGCTATTACTTCACTGGATTTTCACCAGTGCGTGCCAGAGTGGTGCTGCTGTGTTTGCCCAGAACGGCTCCCATCTTGTCAGGGTTGGGTGGTGTGGTGCCTGTTTCACCACTCAATACAGGAGGTGTCCCTCTAGATGTTAAGAGGACCATGGTCTGACAGGTGTGCTGGGAGGATGCTCAGTTCGTTTCCACTGGCCCTGAAGGGATCTGTGCTTCCATCTCTCAGCACAGAACCTCCATCTCTGTTGGTTTAGGAGGCCATCAACAAGTGTCCTCCACCTCCAGTGATCAGGCTGTAGGAAGAAATGCAAGAGTTGTTGTGCCACAGAAGGAGGGTGCTTCTCCCTGCAGCCTGGGGATTAGATCTCTCAGCTGGAGGTTCAGGGCTCTGGGATGACTTACTCCTTTGGCATTACGTGATTATTGGATAAAATGTATGAACTGTTTGGGAATGGGGAGCACACTCTGAACGCTTCTGTATTTGTTTTTAGCATTAGGCATTGGAGGTGTCTATGGGTGGGATTCATCTCCTCTAACTGCATATGTCTACATCTGAGCAGAGCAGAGGTGGATATAGATATTGCCTGACACTGTGATGAGATTTGCCAGATGCATTGGGTGACATGCACCATTATGCCCATGCACAGATCAGAGTAAGCGAGGAGAAACAGGCCTTCTCTGTATTTCTGTTCTCTGCTCGTTACTGGATAATTGCCAGGTATGTTCACGCAATTAATTCCAAGTTAATGCAGTAGACCAGCCTCCTTCAGCCTAGCAACCACCTCACCCTTCAGTAAAAAAAAGAAAAAACAAAAAACCTACTGCCATCTTGTGTCCCAATAGTGTTTACCAGTTGGAAGGGGAAGAGGGAGAAAGTATTCAATATTTAGATACACAATATGAGGCTGTTTTACCAAAACCTGTAATTTTACTCTAGGAGTGATAAACAGGTTCATCAGAAGAATTTGGGACCTTGAGGATGATCCTCATGGGAACTGACAGCAGTAGGGAGCCAGCTCTGACAATTGTCTCCTGGCAAACTCTTCTGCACCCACTGGTTGCATGGAAAACCGTGACTATTTTGCTTTGCAAGCACACTGTTTTGCAATGGTTTTGCAGACTATTCCCAACTGTGGTGCTGATCCCAGTCATCTGTGGGCTGCAGATTGAGTGACAGCACAGCAAAGGACTTCTTTTTTGAAAGCAACAGTTCAAGAGTTAATGTTGATGAAATTTTGTGTTGCTTTTTCCTGCTGAAAATGCACTTTTAAGTCATAAAAATTTTCTGAGAGGGAAAGGAGAAAAACAATCAAAATATTTTGACTCGATATTTGAAAAAAAAAATTCTTTTGTTTGTTTTGAGATTTCTATTTTTAGAGGCTGACCTAACCTTAATTAAAAAATAATAAAGTACTTCCCCTTCCTCTCTCCACTCCCCAGGAAAACAAAAGGCTTTGTATTTACTTTTTTTTGAAATAAACCTTTTGTTAGATTGAAGTTTTGAAGTGCTTTGTTTTGGGTGGGGACACTGAAAATTATTTGGTTTTGGTCAGCCCCAAACAATTTTTGGCCAGTGAGATGAAAAAAAGCAATTATTTGCTTAGTTCTTGTCATGAGTTTGAGTCCTGATGCTGCAAGCATGCAAAAAAATGTTCTGCGTTGTGTTTCGGCCGGACATGAATGTCTTCAGTGGTGACTTAGCCAAACCTCTCCTACGAAGGAAGAGCATTTGTTGAACAGTTGTGGGAAATCAGACAGAGCTGTATGCAGTAAAAAGAAGTCCATTCTTCCCTTTGAGCCTTTTGAGGTCTACAGCCTGAGGCAGCCTTGGGAGATCCTCTGTTGGGTGTTAGATGTACGGGCAATACCCACTGGGACTGATCCCAGCCTGGCTCCAGTGGAAACAAACCCCAGGCAGCAGCAGAGAAAGTGGGCAGAACTACTCAAGGTTGATGAGCAGGTGATTCAGATGCAGGGGTGTCCTGGTTTTGGCTGGGACAGAGTTAATTTTCTTCCTAGTAGTTGGCATAATGCCATGGTTAGATTTAGCATGAGAATAATGTTGATAACACACTGATGTTTTAGTTGTTGCTAAGTAGTGCTTACACTAGTCAAAGACTTCTCAGCTTCTCATGCCCTGCCAGCAAGAAGCTGGGAGTGGGCACAGCCTGGACCGCTGACCCAAACTGACCAAAGGGCTATTCCATACCATATAACGTCATGCTCAGTATATAAACTGGAGGGAGTTGGCCGAGGGGCAGTGATCGCTGCTCGGGGACTGGCTGGGCATTGGTCGGTGGGTGGTGAAAAATTGCATTGTGCATCGCTTGCTTTGTATGTTGTTATTATTATTATTATTATTATTATTATTATTATTACTACTACTACTACTACTACTACTACTACTATTTTACTTTATTTTATTTCAATTATTAAACTGTTTTTATCTCAACCCATGAGTTTTCTCACTTTTACTCTTCCTATTCTCTCCCCCATCCCACTGGGGCAGGGGGATTGAGCGAGAGGCTGTGTGGTGCTTAGTCGCTGGCTAGGGTTAAACCACGACAAAGGGTTAATTTGCCTTTTGGTTAGAAGCTACAGTGGAAGCAATTTTAGGGAGCTTTCTGGCCAAGGCCATACAGTGAGTTTTTGCCTCTCGTGTTCATTCATAATTCTGGCTATAGTAGACGATGCCACATTTTGAGTTCAGGGGTATATGGGCCATGTTCTTCTTTGGAAAGGTGTCTAAATGGTCTTGCTTTAACTCACAAACACAGCTCATCACAGATAAATTGGGTACACACACACGCATTTCCTATGACTTCAAGATGTCGTGCAGTGACAGGAAACAAGCGTAATGTGTATGAATGGTGATTTGAAGAAAAGCTGAAGAAATACAGGGGTCCCAGGTTTGTTAACACTAAACTACAACTAGTGCAGTATGCATGGTATTGGAGACAGCTGAGTTATCCCTGCAGAATTAAAGCACAAAATGCCTGCGGATTGTCATACTATACATATGTTCAGCATCAATATTTGAAGCTGAGACAGTAAAAACATTTTGCAGAACTGCACAGACGGAGAGAGGGGAAAATTGATCATTGCATTTTGACTTGAAATACTTGTAACCCGAAACACAACTGTGCAGCTTCTGATCTGATATGGCCTGGCACTGCCTATCTGCTTTACGCCGCAGGCTCAGACTTGTCTTTTAGATCACAGCCTGATCGTTAGAAATGCTCGCCGCCAGTGTGCCAAGATTTCACGCTTGGTGCCCCGCTCACCTGACGCTTGCCCACAGGACGCGCTGGGTGATGGGCTAACCCCTTCAGCTGTCTCCTACCACCCCACACCATCCATCTGCAGCCCCTGTCTCCATCTGCCTCTGAAGTCAGTCCCTGTCTGCCTGTGACCTCTTTACAGCACACTAGCAGAATTTAAGACAGGTGAGGACCTTGTCTTAGCTATTTATGGCTTAAGTGGGAGAAAGATGTGAGAATTTTCTTTTTTTGAATGTCAGTTGTCCCAAATGGCTGCAGATGTGTAAATAGATGTAAGTGTTCCACTTCCTCAAGAGTCTGTTTTCTTCCACAGATTTGGCTTTCTCGTTGCAGAGCAGTCATTGACTTCTCTGTGCTTTTGGAGAAAGTTAGATTTCCAGCTTCTAGGGAAGTTATAAATCTTGGCAACACATATCACAGTGTTTTGAGAAAGATAAAAATCTGCTCTTTCCACAGGTGATTTTCTGTAACTCGTCAGTTCTGCACTTTATTGAATAACTTGGTACTAAAAGCCAACATGCAGTTATTTTAAAACATTGCTGTTAAATGGGGACCTTAGAGCCCCTCAAAGCCACAGGTGAAGTAGAGTGCCCTCTTTTTCAGGCTAAAATAATTAGAAATATATATTGGAAAAGCCAGGTTCTAAGTAAATGTCAGATATCACCTAATTTCTCCCATGAAGAAATTCCTTTTCTTCCTTGTTAATTCAGCGCATGCCGCAGTGTGAGGTATACCTCTTTAACCCCTTTGCTGTCTTGTGCCATTGTAACTTTTATGAGCTCCTTTGAAGAACTATGTCTCACTAAGATACCAGCACTTTAATTTGAAACATACCTTTAATTAGACATATATGGACATGGAGTTGCTCAGCACCATATACCTCCTATGCTGTTTAGTAGTCAAAGGGTTAAACTTATTCAAAGGAGCTGGCAAACTTCATGTGGCAAATTCACTGGAAATATATTTATTTTTACTGTGGAACCAATCCCACATAAAATGTCTTGAGAGAATCTGCTTGTGAAAACCTGGATTAATAACGGAGAAAAATAAAACAAGAGTGATAGTATGAATCAGGCTCCTAAGTTAGAGCACAGTGTCTTTAAATTAGCTAAATACCTCAGCTTCATAAGAGCAAACTTTCAAAATGTCACAGGCTTATCCAGAATGTCAGTAAAACATTTATTACAAATTAAAATGCAATAGAAATCAAACTGGCATTTTTTTTCAAGCTCCATGTTTGACTCAAGCCTTTTCTGGAGCTCCTAGGGGAGAAGCATAGAGGTGCCTGAGACCACTGCAGCCCAGCAAACAGGCACCCACCTCGCCCTGCCTTGGCCCCTGGACTGTCGTATCCCACCTTGATTTTGACATGGGAAAACAAGCTTCTGAGCACCCTTGAGGCACGGGGTGCAGGGGATGGTGCTGCCTCCTACTCTCCTCCTCACAGGACTCTCACCCAGTGAGGGACAAAACCTGCTGCAAAGCTGAGAAAACAAGCAAATACTGGGATGGGATCACCAAACCCCATACCTGGTTCAGTCGCTCAGCTGTGACCACCCAGCCCGTGGTGTCTTGTTGCATGGTGCCACCAAGTCCTGCGGCACCATGGGCCCTGTGCAGATCCCCCCACAGCCTGGACAGCCTTGGACAGTTCATGCTTACAAACCTCCCCCTCCTCCTCTGGTTTTACCTGCAGGTTTTCTGCAGCCACAGCTTAGTTTGCTCAGTTTTACAGCCAATATCTAAGCAAATTTAAAAGACCAAAACCTCTCTGCCAGGCAGGGACCACATTGTTTTAGGCACTCCTGATAGTCAAGTTTGGTCCTTTTTTTTTGCTCAAGGAGCTAAATGTCATCCTTAATTATGGTAGATATTAATTTAATAGGAGCAGATGTTTAATCATCTCAGGGTCTTCCTCCCGCGGTGGGGGACCGTTATGCAGCAGGCCCATCTGATTCCCCACGTCTCGAGCGTGCTTACAGCAAAAGCACAGGCTCTCTCGCTTGTGGATGCACCCCACTATGCCCCAACAAACTTCATCTTCTCTCAGTTTGAGTGAGATAAAAAAGAGCAAACAAACCAAGTAAACCACCACCAGGACATGATACTCATCCCAGACCCCTGACTGCCTTTTATTTGTCTCATCAGAGGAGTAATGGCTGTGCATGATCTTATATGAGCACAGGGGGAAGGGTGAGGAGTGCAGGATTTTGTGTGCTGATGCAGTGCTCTTACAGGAACCCCAGGGTTTTCAAATGAGAAAGTGCTTAGAGGCAGTTTATGTAGCCAAAAATGAGGTGGTAAATGGTTGTACTGGGGCCAATATGGGGGCAAGTTGGCGTGCCTATTTATAGGGCTGCAGTGCTGTCAAGCTATTTGATACATCTGTGGTTCTGTGTGGGAAAGCCCATGAGAGGTTTGGGTGAAAACGTGAAGCTCTTAAGGATTTTAATATGATTTGTACTGCCATTTAATTTTTAATAAAACTTTGAATAAAGTTGTGATTAAATGGCCATTGTGAGTGGAAGATTCCACTTTAACATAAAACGCGAGAGTTCCCAGAATGGGCTAAGATAGGTTTTATAATATCGAGGTATGCACCTCTCTCTGAAGTACATTGGATAATGGATTCTATCAAAATGGAAAAAAGGAAGGTATAGATTTAAAAAAAATAAAATCTGCTGTGTAGTCAGTAGTTCCACATTTTGGAAGAAGTTGCTGAGCTTCTGGCATCCTTAAATAATACCCTTTTCACATGATAGTTACACTGCTCCAAAGACAGTATAATAAACCATGCCAAAAATTCTTCTGTTTCGTTTGCATGAAATTGAACTGACAGATATACCTGTCTATGTTACGTCCAAGAAAATGTCTTGTTAGAAATGTGTGAAAATACATTATATGACAGATGCTGAAAATGTTTCAGATACAGCAATAAATTGATTGTGGTTTCTGGACCAGATGTGAACTCTGTTTAAAATTCATCATGCTGGTCTCTATTCTAGCTCTGCACTTAAATAAATGCAGAGAAGTGGCTTTGCTTTTCAATGAAACCCATTATAAGAATAGAAGAGCTTCTTTCCATCTAATAAAGAATAGCCCTGACAGTAAGGCTTGCATCCACAGAACAAGTATTAAAAGCACAAACTGAAGTAAGAGAGAGCTGTGCCAGGTCTCAGTTTTTGCTTTATTAATGTGCATGAAAATGCTTGGCATGTCGAAGCCGCTGCAACCAAGAAGACTGCGATGTGCATTATTTTCAGTTTAGAGGGGGATTCACAGCCATAAAGCAACTGAGGAGGGAAAAGAACAGGGGTTTTCAAGAAACGGTGTTGTTAAAGAGGAAAGAGCCAGTTGCAAAGGCGCTACAGACATGACTGGGTGCCGAGAATCAGTCTGTGCTTCCCAAGCCCTTTATTTTGAAGCCATGTGTTCCCTTTCCCTGCAAGGGAGCAGGGCGAGAGCCAGACCCGCTTTTTGGCATGTAGCTCGGGAGCTGCACTACCCCAGCTGGGCAATCCAGACTGCTGAAGTCAGGTGCTTAGGCTGCCCCCTCAATCCACAGGCACCTCTGAAAACCAGCCCAGAAAGACCGATATGCCGAGGCTGGAAAAAGGGAAGAGGGAACAGGAGGCAAAGGAGTGTTTGTGAGCATTTCCAGCCACCTCCCAGCTCCAGCACATGGCTCTGAGCGGCATGTTCGACACCTCTAGCTCCACACCTCTGAATCCCCTTCTTGTATGGAGATAGCAAGTACCTTTTTCTCCAGAGCTGAGGGATCAGAGCTTGCCCATCCTTTTGTGCTAGTGCCCTGGCCTGAGAAGGAGAAAGCCCCCCGGGGGAAAGGAGAGCCTGCTTTCTCCCCTCTTTGCAGGTCCCTGGTAGAGGGCAGGTGCTTTTGCTCAGGGCTGGTTGGGCCCACGTCCTCCTTGGTTCGTGACATTATTTTAATTTGCAGCACAACAAACCTCTTGTGGTCTATCAGGAGAGTTGTGTATCTTTGCAGTGACAAGTGTTATGAACATAATGTAGGTTTTATGACTACTCCTCTAGATCTGCTAATTTCAGTCAAGGTTTTTTTTTCCATTCACTCACAAATAATGTCTCTCTCTCTCCCCCTCTCTTTTTGAAAGAAAAACAGTTCATTTATTCCCCTACCCCAAAGGAACATCCACAAGGAGGGGAGAAATGACACCTATGGGTATCTCCCAATATGTCTCTCTTCTGTTTTAAAGGATATTTGGGGCTGTCATTTGATATACTATTAAAGATGCACGAATTCCTCTCTTTCTTAGAGTAAAGCAGCTCTTCATACATGCTACATCTAGCCCTCACTAGCACAATACCCTGTATTAGAGAAATACTTAGGCTCGTCAGACACCGTCAATAGTGATTTTATGTGTTTTACTACTCTCCCCATTCCTTTTGCCTTTAGAGCTTTACACTGAAAAATATTCCCCAAATTATGTAAACCCTCATATTCCAAAAGCTCTCTAGTTGTGGTAGGTTGAGTCAGAACTGTTTAATTTATGTGGAAATTTCTCTTCTGACATGTATCTGCAACTCCTCTACATAATCACAACCACCCTCTTATCCTCCAGTGACTTCTAGTTGTCTGAGCTGTCTGTCCATAAACACTGCTAATACTGGACTGCCTCTTTGTTAAATATGCGCATAGTACTCAAACCCAGCAAAAACCCTGGCCTGCCATGGACGTAACTTCTGTCCTTTCTGTAACTTGTAATCATATTGCAAGCCAGAATCCCTGATTAAATTACAGTTGTTATGTGGGTTGGACTGGAGGGTTTTCTGAGTTTTCTGCTTGTTAAGTACACTGTTAACACTGTCAGTTTATTTTGTTGAATGTCACGAATCTTGCCACGCGCCTATAACCTTTGAAAGTTATAAGGCTGAAAATATTAGTTAAATATATTTATTTATATGTAAGCCTGAATATATATTCTATAATACAATATTTATATATCTATGTATTATAATATATATAAGCTGACTATTTACATTCAGCCTATAACCATAAAAAGTTACAGGCTGAAAATATTAGTTAAATTGAATACTTTTGGCAGTTCTTATGTTTGACTTGGGGTATGAGAATCTTCATGTGTCCTGGCTTCTCTCAGAAATTGCTTCTTTTTTTTAACACAGCAACAAACAAATAAACAAAAGTTAAACAGAAGTTTCTCAGAAGTTCACAAAAGCCAGGAGTTAGGTCTGTAGGAATAGCAATGCATACTGCAAAATTCATGCTAAAATCATGTTATTTGGCAAGATTTTTTTCCTGGTTATGAAAAGATAGCTATAATCCCATCCACAAAAACCACCACTGCCCAGAATAGGATTTAAGTCATGATTGATCAAATGTGAGGCCAAGAAGCCAGGCCATCTTCTGATTTAACAAAAACAAATGCTTTCAAAATTAAGACTCAAACTCAGCCCCTAAACAGTCCTTTACACATCCTGCTTCATCCAAACAGTCCTGAAGAGGGTTAGTTGTAATGGAAATGCTGACACAAGCTTAGCTGTGGTGATGCTGTAAGACACTGTTATGCTAATATAAGCATTACACTCTAAGAAAACATACTGAGTTAGTGATACATATTTTTCTCTTGAACAAAATTGCCACAGGAACAAAGGTCATATGCCACACGGATGCCAATGTTTATAAGTGACGTACATGTATGGCACTTCACAACGACACACATTTTACCTCCTTTTAGTAAAAATAAGCCCTTATTGAAAAATAACCATCAACTTGTTGGTGGGCCCTCTTTGGCTTGGCAAAGCCTGCTGTCGTTCTGCCTTTTCTTTGTGAACACTGCTCATTTTCACTTGGACCAGATAATGATTGCTATCAGTAACAACACAGATGGGCAGATACTGCTCACAGGGCCAGGGAATCCCCTGGAGCCCGATCCGTGTTTGCAACTTAGGTGAGCCATTTCTGTGCCTCTACAAATGTTAAGGTTAAGGGCTTCTGGTTGTTGCCTAGGGTGTGGGGATGTTGAACACCGAACTCAGCTCCATGGCATCCTTTCTGAAGGGAAATCTGGCTATTTCTCTGCCCTCAATGCTGAACAATTCCCTCACAGCACATGTCGAAGTCTCCTTTTGCACTCATCTTTTTGTGGGCTAACGAAAAATGCAGATGTTGCCCTTTTCTATACTGGTGCCTTCAGTAGGATGCTTTACTTTTCCTCTTGCTTTTAGAAAGACTGCTTCTTAGGCTTTTTTCTTCCAAATGCTTTTATCTCTCTCCTTTGGAGAGTAATGCAAAGGTTTGCTCAACCCCAGCATCATACACAATGACCCCAAAATGCTATTCCTGATTAGATGATGCTACTCAGTACCCTTTGGAGCTGGACTACAGTGAGGCTTTACTTCTTACAGTCTTTCTAAGCTTCAATCAGCCTTATACCAAACACGGTCATGAGATTTCAGGCATGTGGAGCACTGGGCCAAAGCCTGGGCTTTGGGATGGACTGTCTCCCCCCGGTTGTAGTTAAAGTTTTAAAAAAAGCAAGATGAAACGAGACACTCCATTCATGTGATTGCAGTCATTCTTGAGTGAATCATGAATCCATGGGCTTAAGAGCTCTGTGTGCAAGGGGGCACTCCTGAAACGTGTGGTCATGTCCTAACACCCTCACACAATCAAAAACTCAATAGGGCATGCGCCGAAAGCATGAGGCACCCATGTATGATTTGCAGTTCTGTCTGAGTTGCTCTGAACCCACATCTCCAGCCCCAATGAACCTATTCACCATCACATACCCTGGAGGGAGACTGTGTTGGTCTCTCCTGGGACCAGCTGTCTTTGACCGGTGGGTAATGCCCAGAATGCCCTGAGGAAGGTTTCTGAGACACTCTTGTGAAATACATAGGGGAAGTGGGGATTCAAACCCCTTCAGGAGAAGGGGAAAAATAAGTTAATTTGGATTACACATACCCTGGACTCGTTGGCTGCTGGGCTGCAGGATAAGGAAGGGATAAGACCTGCCTGGCCTTTTGTTCCCTCTACTTTTCTTTCCAGTGATGGAAAATGAAAGTGTGATGTGAAACAGAAGTGCAGGACACTTTTCAGTTCCCCCCCACCCCTTGTGCCTTGGGAAAATGATTTAGGTTGATCTGAGCTGAAGTTTTGAAAACCTTTTTCTGGTTCGGCAGCCAAGCCTGAATGTTGGCCACTTGCACCACTCTTGCTCCATGAGCGAGAGTGCTTCCTGGGGACTGGCTGACAGCAGCCCCGTGCGAGCCCTGCCAAGAGCACCAGCGGTAGGCCTTTCTAGAACAGATTGAATTCTTGACCTCTGAATATGCTATTTCTAGCCACATCGGTGTCCTCTCTTCAGCAGCTCAATTAAAACAAAAGCAAACATGGGTTTCGGTAGAAAGGGCAAGTTGCCGATGTTTGCTTACGTGGAGGTAATGGGATATAGGGTCCCGCTTTGTGGCTGTTTTTATGGTTTTGGAGGCTGCTTGAAGCCTTGCAGGAGAAGCTTGTTCCAGCTCACCCCATGGCCTGGGACGTGCCACCACCCACTGGTGTAAAACCTGACTGGGGCACAGCTCGCTCTCATCACCAGGGCGTCCCAGCCCCATCCAGCTGGTGTTGGACAAGGTGACTACCCCCGTCCCATGCAGCTCCCTCCTCCTCTCTGCAGGGATGTAGAGAACAGCAGGCATGGTGACAGTCTCTCAGATCGGGTCACAGTTTTTCCAGTTTCTGTTTTCTTTCACCAACATTGCTTTAGGTTTTTGTGAGTGAAAAGGAGCCAAACAAGTGTGTACTCGCTTATGGAGCTGCTGGTAGTGAGATTTATCAAGCCTCTTAGTCTTTTGGGGCATCTGTTGCACACTTTCAGATCTGCTTGTAGGAAGCCTCTGCACCCAGATGGGTTTTTGCCCTGTTGTAGGTAGTTTTAATATGTCAGGAGTGCACTTGTCAACCACCCTTCTTCCTACAGCTTTAGGTGAACTTTTAGATGTCACAGTCTGGGACCACTGGGTGCCTCGAAGACAAAACCTGAGACTGCAAACTTGAATCTCTTGGGAGGGCAGAGCTGAAGGTGAAGAAGGGGTTTAACATGGTTTGATAATGAGTGCTATTGAGGAAGATTCTACTCAGTGTTTTGAGCTGGAGTTTTGTAAGGGCTGACAGCTTCATGTCTGTGTGGATTGCTTTGCTGAGGTCTTGCTACAAAACGATGAAGGAACGAGTAACCTGTGCCAAAACACTGTTAGCCAGGATGTCCTGTGTAAACAGAGATTTTTAGAAAGTGTTATTTATAAAAGTTAGCAAGTGAAACCATTGCATCAGTGAGGAATTCAACAACTCTGTTAAATTACCAGAGTGAATTGACTAGTTGTGCATGTGGGCATATCTTCAACTAAACTATACTAGGCGGGGCTGCAAACTCTCCAAAGTACTGTTATTTTCAAGCTAAACCTCAGATAACCTCCAGTCCTTTAAAAATATCTGTTGCTGAAAATAAGTCCTCAGATAACCTTCATCCCTGGATAACCCACATAAAATCAAAGGCAAGGGACTAAGAGGAGAAAGGGGACTTGGAAATAAACTTGTCCTCATATTGCTCACGTGTCAGCAACACGCTGCTGCTGACTAGCGGCTATTTTTACATACAACCCATGCGTTATAAGCATGCAAAAAGGGTGCTTTCCTTTGCTTAGCAGCATGGTTGCTGTCTTGCTCATTTAGCCAGGGGTGCCCCTGGTTGTCTGATTATCTGTGGAACTGTGGATACTGCTGGTACTCACGTTCTTACTGTTGGCTTCATTATCTAGGGGCCTACGTACTCACCTGGGTAGGACCCAAACCATCCTTGGGCAGACCTAGGACAGGTGGGAATACAGGCTGAATAGGTCTCAGAAAACTGCCCCTAAATGGTCTGAGTCTTTCTGAGAGGACTTCTGTCACAGCTACAGGGAACAGTGCTTTCTTGTAGCTGACAATGAAGTTTTAGAAGTTACGTTTGGAGTGACATCTGCTACCTCAGGAGATGTGAAAAAGGCACACCTCACCAAAAAAAAAAAAAAAGACTAATTTTTGTGCCATCTTGGCACCCTTGCTACCCACTTGAGCACTGAGTCTTCCAGCTGTGGCCAGACTTCAGAGCGAGGTAAGGAAGAAACCAACCAGTCAGGAAACATGCAGCCAGATGCACACTGGGGGAAAAATCCAATACTTCCAGGTTCATGCAGGTGAGCTGCTGAAGCCCTAACCCACGCAATTTGATTACAGTCATGGGAGTGTTTGATAGCCCTTGATGAGTGAATATACTGTCCCCCAGGGTGGCAGTCTGCCTGTCACTTGGTGAGCAGGGTCAGAAAGCATCTGTACTGTTTGTGAACCTCCCTGGATGCTCATGGTCTTTTCTGCAAAGCAAGGAGATCATCCACAGCACTTGGCAAATAGTTCAGCTAAGTGCAGGGGCACAGAGGTTTGATAAAGCAGTTTGCTGCCCCAGATAGTTCCTCTGGGTGGGATTTGGCAGCTCTAATGGAGGCTGAGAGAAAGGTTTGAATTCATTCATCTGACAATAGAAACCTGAGCCAAAGCTAACACAGAGTTTTATGCTCATTTACAGACCTCTGCAGACTAAAGGGTTCATAAAGGAGTTCACTGATACCTTGTTGACAATGGTGATGAAATACCCTGACTTGTCATCCTGGGAGATTTCAACACACACATCGACAAGACTGCAGATACAAAGTCCCACAAACTCACCTCCTGGCTTTCCTCCCAAACACTCTCCCGGTATGTCTACACTGACATTTACAGTCAGCCTCGAAGGGTCCCCTTTACTGGGTCTGAGTGGCACGTGTCACCCCAACAGCAAATTTCAGTGGGCTGCATGCAGGGTTTGGTGAAGTCCCCTGATCATGGGCAGTACTGGGAGGAGGTCGGCAGCCAGGACCACAGGGTATGGTTGTGCTGAGTTCCTCTGCCTGATGCCTGCAAAAGTGCTGCAGAGAGGGTGATAGTCATGATCAACAACAGAGCTGAGCTCCGGCACATCTCCTAGCTTTTGCTGTGCTTGGTGTAACAGTGTGGGTGCTTATTTGGTATAAGCTTAATGATGACCTTAAGGTCACTTCTCGCTATCAGTGTTGATCATCTTCTCTGATTTAATCCATGTGCTCTTTGACCTGCTCCATACTGAACATCAATAATGTGGACCAACCCCAGGGGCTGTCTTAAGCCTGGGGCGAGCAAAACATTTGGTCCCCACAAGTGGACCAGAGCAGGCTACATCAGGGAGGGTTAGCAGAGGAGGTACCAAGCTGGTGCAGAGGAGTAGTAGCATGAAGGTATCTCCAGGCATGTTGGTATTGGTGGGACTCAAACAACCTCTAGCTCTGATTTAGCTTTTATCAGATTGTCTCCAAGCAGCCTCCCAGAGTAGAGCAGCACTGCACCAGTGGGCCAAGGTGCTGAGAACCTGGGAAGCTCCTCCTGCCCTGCATGAGCCCCCCCAAAGTCCTTACCCCAGTCCCCAAAGGCATCTCGTTCCCTCCATCTGCACAGAGCACATTGGGGCTGCTGCCCTGATGGGTTGGAGAGGAGGAGGAGGGAGTGGGAAGCCAGGGACAGGAACCGGGATGGCAGCACTGGAAAAACAACATTTGTCATGATGAATCTGGCTCCGTCTTTGATGACATGGCATGAGAGGTCAGGGAGCCTTCCGCAGCTGCAACAGCAAAGCAGCAAATAGTTCCTTATCCTCCAGCAGGGATGTCTCCAGCCAAAGCAGCCACAGGGAGCAGCCAGCAAGCACGCCACTGAGAACCACGGATGACAACTCAAGGGATTCACGAATGCCCCAACTGGGTGTCAAACCAAGAGTGGGTGAGGAGCGGTGGAGGTTTGTTACCTCTTCAAATGCATTTTCTTTGTTTCCAAATCACTTGCAACCTTTGGGAGATGTTTCTTGGCAAAAAACCAAATTAAGCTCCTGTCCACACAAACTCTTATAGATGTTTGAGGCTAAATCAAAACAACTCAGCTATAGATTTTCTTTTCTTTCTTTCTTTCTTTCTTCCTTTCTTTCTTTCTTCCTTCCTTTCTTTTCTTCCTTCCTTTCTTTCTTTTTCTTTCTTTCTTTCTTCCTTCCTTTCTTTTTTTTCTTCCTTCCTTTCTTTTCTTTCTTTCTTTCTTTCTTTCTTTCTTTCTTTCTTTCTTTCTTTCTTTCTTTCTTTCTTTCTTTCTTTCTTTCTTTCTTTCTTTCTTTCTTTCTTTCTTTCTCTTTCTTTCTTTCTACTCTAGAGTAACAAATTTGACCATGACATAGTGGGCATGTTTTCCTTGCTTTAACTTCATCAACCTGTTTCTTTTCCCCTGTTTTGGTTTCCTAATGAACAGCCACAGATTCTCTACGCTGTCCTGCTACTGTAGGAATAACTGCACAGGACCAAACCTAGTTGCTGAAACAGTGATGAGGAAAAAGTCCCTTTGCTTTCTTTTGACAGAGATAGCTTGTTGCTAGTCAATTAGGCCCTCGACATGATCGTCAGAACAAAGCTGTGAATGTAAATGGAGACACATATTTTTTTAATTACTTGCTAGAAAACATTTAGCCATCATTCCTAAAATCAGTGAATCTTGTCTCACAGGTGCAGTTACCAAGAGCTTTTTTTAGTGTTTTTATTTTCATCCAAGCATAACAGAACTTGACTGTAGATCACATACCTTCTGTTACTGAAATCTGAGTAATGCATTAAGTAATGGACGAATCTGTCTGGGTTGACTAATGTGGTTACAGGAGTTTATCCCGATTGGAGATGCATGAATCTGGGATGAGAAGAGACGGTTTTAATAAAGTGCAGATACCTCCTGGGGACCCTGGGGGAAAGGGGATGTTTAGGTGCCCACACTCCCCCACCTGCATGTACCACCCACCCACCCTTGGTTTTTTTCTCTCTTTTTTTTTTTTTGTCATTTTTCCTGGAGCGCTGCCTAAAGGAATGAATTCAGCCTGTTAGGGCCTGGGTTGATGTTGTGATGTTTATGGCCCCAATAGCGTGATGATTGTTTTATGATGTTTGTGTTTTGGCATCAGTGATGCCGTGATGTTTGCACTGCGATGTTGTCATCTAGGGAGGGCAGAGCCATGGCTACATTACATATATGTATCCCATACGAGGTATAAAATGCACATATAAATCATACGAATGTTGCATGCCTGGGGTGTGTGTTCAGGGGCCCTCGTCCAACAAATAAGTGCTCATGAGGAACAAGTGCGCAGTCACACGGCCGGGCACAAAATGGCTGGGGACTGCTTGCAAGCCCAATGGCCTGCCAGACTGGTCAGCATTGCAGGACCCCACACAATTTTCCATCAAAAGAAATGGCCTGTGTTGGCCCAAAAGTGTGCAGCTTTTGTCTGCATCTTCAGAAAACTCTCCTTGGCAAGGTGGAGGAAGGCCCTGGGGTCAGGACTCATGCCCTGGAGCTGGTGGCATTCCCACGTGGGTGTGGAGGTGGGCACTGAAACGTCCCCAGAGTGATGTGATGTTGCGAAGATCCTCAGCACCCAGAGAAACAAGACATCCTTCACGGCTTGAAGGATGAAGCCCTTGCCCAGGAGAGCTGCCTGCTCTGTTCCCACTGGTCTTCTCACAGGGGCTGCTGGAACTGAAGCAGAGTGATAGGAGATGGAGAGACCAGGGGGAACAGCAATGCAGCCTGGGGGGCGTAGGTCACTGCGTTTCTTCTGAGGGAAAGAGTTTCTCAGGAAATACCCTGACTACTTGGTGCTCACAGACATGTAAATCACAATTTTTTTTTTGAGTAATTTCCTTCTGAACTAAAGACTGCCCTGAAGGCTGCTCCTTTTTGCTGTATCTTTCTTCAGCTGAAGTGCCGCTGAAGACATCATCTTGTAAAACAAAATGTAAAGTCTTGCAGTGCTAAAGCCTCCCTCTTCCCCACTCAGCCATCAGACCAGATACTGCTTCCCTGCTTATCTTGTGGGCCTTTAAGTCAAGCGTGAACCATGTTTCTGCATCAGTGACCATATGCGAGAACTGTGCATTTCATGTTCCTTTTTTTTTCCCCCCTCTTGCTATTGTTATCAAACTTTTGTCACCGGTTTCTATTTCAGTAACCAATGTGTAATCTGTAAATGCCAGACCCCTGGTCCCATCCACAGGGCAGATCTAAATGTCTTTCTTTAGCTAAGCTGTGTTTTTTGCTTGATCTGTCGGCACTCTTACCACATATGCTACAACAAACCAAGTGCCTTTGTTCTCCTAAAGCAATACTGCCCCCGGCTATCCTTCCATTAGACATTAGTTCTTTTGTTTGGATAAAAGGGTGTCATCACTCATTCACGATGAGAATATGATTCAGCCCTGTCTCTTCACATTCAAGGCCCAGTCTTCATAAATACTTGGTTTTACAGCATATTGTATGTGTATCCAAATTGCTGACATCCGTGGGCCAAATTCTGCCCTGACATGAATCTGTTTCAGTCCTGCTGTTCATGTCAGAGGAATTGCAGGGAGTCTAAATCAGAGGAAAGTACGATCAGTACCCAGTCCTATTTCAGCACAGGCTTTCTCTGTAAATAATTAGATATGAGAGTGCCAGCCACTGTATGGAATTACTCCCAAATCAAGAACAAACAATAAAAATAGTTAAGTAAACTCATTTTCCATTAAGCATTTCTGTGATTGCAGGATCACGTATGCCTTTGTAAATTTAACACAGCACAGACAACTTTATAAGCAAGAAATGGGGTGGTTTTGTCCCTCCCTGGTGACCATGAAGACTGAATTTGAGACCTTTACACTGAAAACCGTGGGTCTTTGAGACAAAATCCCAGCTCTGTTTTTTCAAGGCCATTAAGACAGAAAAGCTACATTGAAACAGAGGGACCTGTGCATGATCCCCAATGCCTGGAAATGTAGCTTGAGCCCCAAGGTACAGCAGTGTTCACGATAGTGCCTACTGCTTCCCACCCTGGTTTCCACCCCAGAGAAGCCTGATGTTAGCAGCCTGGTGGCAATGGTGCTGTGTCCTGGCCAAGTTCTTGCTCCAGGGCCAGCCTGCTGAAGCATGTGTGTCACACACTGGCTGTTCAGGCCACTTCATAATCCCTGTAGATGAGCTCACAAAGGAGAAATTGAGAGATTCATGATGCATGGGTTATATTTATATCACTGGGATTTAAAGAAGTGGCATTAAAAACTTCAAACGAAGTGTTCCCAGAAAGTATCTTCCAGCACTTTCTGAAATGGCAGGGGTCTAAACAGCAGCCTGTTGAAGTACATGCAATTTTTTTTCACTGTCTTCATTGAACTTTGGGTCCATGCCTACCAAGGAAGCTCCTTAGTGTTGCTGTTGTCATGTTGGCTTCAGGTAAATAGCCAAAATTTTGGGTGCTCACCTGAATTTACTGGAAGTACACTTTTAAAATGTTTCCATTACGTGTTCCTTCTTCTCTTCTCCGTTGGACTAAGATCGCAATTTGCCTTCTAGGAAGGCTGTATTTGGGCAGGGATACCACTGAAAAGCAATGAAGTAGAATAATAATCAGCATTCGCAAGAGCCTCTTACTCTGCTCCTGAAACTTCAGATTTGTTATTAAGTTTGTAAGGCAGGGACTGGCTAATGCAATGGCCTCTCTCTTCCCTGAGGTTTCACCCCTCTCTGATTTTCCAAATCAGAGCTGTACTTTAGTGTACAGCTGTGTCCCAAACTGGATCACTGCCAGCTCAAAGGGGAACTGGGGATGCGAGAAGACTTCTAAAATGTGTAAAAATACTTTGACTGCAGTGATTTAACTTGATGCTGGGTTTATCTAATGATAGCGAGGGTGTGGTGTAAATCTCTATAGTTGTTTTTTTTTTTTTCTGGACAAAAACTCCTAAAATTTGCTGCAATTGAGCTAAAAGATAGAGAGAGATACAGGATACAAGTGACTTTAAAATAATTCCTCGCAACATCTGTTAACACTGAGAAGAGCTAATGTTACTTTATTTCATGAACTAAGGAAGTGGAAAAGAGCCTTAAGGAAAACACATTAGGACAAGCTTAAGGAAGAACGTAGAGCATATGGTGGCACATGGGTAAGGAGGCCTGGATCACCTCGGTTAATAACTCACCCAACACATTTCTTTTCTAATCTATTAATTTCCATATTTACCTTAAATTGCTTTACATAAGAATTTCCTAGACCTAGCTGTGGCTTCCCAGTGTATTAGAAGGTTTCTGTTTGGTGTGGAAGGATTTGTGATCAGCCAAACATTTCGTGGCCCTGTTGGTAATGTGTTAGGGAGCCTTCCTGACATCAAAATTTATTTTAAGGAAAGCTTGTCGTAACAGTCAGAAAAGCCTCTAAAAGCTCATCTGCTGAGCCTTGAAAGCTTTTTAGAGGCTACTCCAATGTCCACTGAAGCCAGCGCAAGGGCTCCCAGTGACTTCAGGATATATTTTATTGGGACACTTAAGTGAGGAGTTGGCTAAAGTGAGTATCTGCTTTGAAGATGTTAACATTCACGGGACTGTACAACATCCATGAATGATGTGTTCTAGTACCCATTCAGTTTATTTTATTAAATAAGAGTATTTTTCATACATCTGTCAACATTACCATGACAAAGAGAGTTGTCAGTTCTGAGCTTGGCTTGGAAGGCAATCAGTTTGTTGTTAATTAATCTGATTGGAAAATTAATGAGGCACATAACTGGGTGAATGGTGTTGAGAGACTTTATGGTTCTGTCTGTTCCTTGCTGAATGATGCAGATGCATTGGATACCCTATGTGGAAAATGATGGCAAAAACTGTGAAGTTATTCAGCAATTTTTTTTTTCAGTGTTGGGCTTTCTGGGACTGACAGATAGCAGTGTATCTGCTATACGAATCCTAACCCTTCCTCTCCAAGAAGGGTGATGGGACTTTGTGGGGATTCTTGCTTGTAAGTGTCATCATAAAAATAGGACCTGCAAAGCTTTCTCTATGATTCACCACAACAAAAGACCTTTTGTTTCGAAAGCCAGACAAGACTGGTAATGGACTGCATACTTGACTAACACGTCATGTACAAACCCAACCACTTAAAATCATGGAAAATTCAGGACATCATAAATCTTACACCAACTGCATCATTTTATTTATTCAAATTTTTTTCAGATATTTAAAATAAATAAAATATATTCCTACATAGGCTCTAAGCACTCTGCCAACTTACAACTGCAAAACCAAAATGCAATATAATTGACTCACTGCTTCTACCAAACTGAAGTAAATAAACACTGGAGCCCCATTCATCAACCAGTCCTCTTAAGGCTCCTCAAAGAGCTGCTCCAACACATGGGTCTTGTAGCATGTCCTAAAAGTCAATAAATACAGATGGTGTCAGACTGCAGGAAGGGATTTATGAAGCCTAGGAAGCTTTTTGGGAGTATCTTGCTGGCTATACCTTCTCCGTTATATTGAAGGGAACACAATCCAGTCATCAGTGCTTCTAATGCCTGCATCTCTGAGAGATGCACCACTGAGTATTTGTCTTAGGAAGGATCTTCCCTGGAGGCTCTGGGCTTCCTAGGCCCCAACCATCATATTCAAATCAGTCAGGCCACTCAAAAGTAGCTGACCTGGGACCCAGAGCAGAGATGCACATACCAGGTGTGTGATTGCCTTCTGCATCACAACCTGCTTCCAGTTAAATTGCAATGTAGCCCCATGTGAAGGGTGTGCTGCAGGACTAAGCCAGAAATGACAAAAACACAGATGATGAGTGCAAGTTATACATCTGAAAGTAAGAACTGTGGCCATTTAGGCAGGCATATGTAATAAAATCTCTGAGACCCACTGTCAAGAGCGAATGTAGCCCAGTCAAAGGGAGAGGACCATGTACAAAAGAGGACCCCTGTACAAATGGTGTGCTGGAGGTTCAGCAGAGGATAGCACTCGATAGCAGAAGCAAGTACAGACCTTCAAGGACTCAGAGAAACTGAGGAGGTCTTGAACCACTGGTCTTATTAAGCTTCATTACCCTGGATTCAAAGGAAAAGGCACTGTGATGACAGTGCTGAATTTGTTAGGTGGCCTGCTAGGACATTAATTTTGATCCCTAAAGCAGAGAAAGACAATCTGAAGAGAGTGGCGGGAAGTGACACATAGATGGGTGCTGCAAGCTGACCATCTTTGAAGATAGAAGGATGGTTCTGAGCATGTTTGTCTACCTTGTCTAAGAAGAGAAGCATGTAAAGTTTGGATGTATTTTACTCACTGGAAAGGGAAACAGTTTCTTAATGGAGGGATTGGCTTGCATAGCCAGGAGGATATTAAAGTCATAATGAGGAAGTTGTTTAAAAAAGGGAACAATATACTTTTGCTTGGTAGAAAATCGGACTCCCCAGGAGGTAAAGAATAAAGCTGTCCAAGGACATGAGGCCATTCCTGACCTATCAGTGTTGGGTAACTGAGTGTGTTTCATGCAACAGTACCAAAGTTGGGTGAGATAATTTGCACAAGTAGAATATTAAGTGGTTGGTAATAATTAGACAAATATGAACAGTGGATTTTTTTTTCTTTGTGACTTTACTAAAAAATCTTTTTGAGGTTGTCTGAATATTTTTCTCTTTCTAGGTGACAAGAAAATGAATATGCAACTTTGACCACAAAAATTAACTACAATCTAGGAGCACTTAAAACTCTATTTTTTTGAGGCATAATAAAATTGGAAAACAAAGGCTAGATTTATTAGGAGGGTGGGTTCAAAGGGTCATTATTCAGGGGTTAGGATGCTCACCCAGGACTGCAAGAGTCCAAACTTCTTCTCTGCCAAATATGGAGCAGAGCCTTGAGTCCATCCCTAACCACTGAGCAGAGCTTTTATTTCTTCTGTTAGCATTTCAAATGCAGTGAAGTTCAGCAAAAAGCTGATCTAATTATGACAGATAGAGAGAAATTGATTACAGAACTGAAGCAAATGTCTGCTTATGTGCAAAAGATCGTGTCTTGATTATATCTGTGTGCAAAAAGAATAAAATACGAACCAGTAATATACATTCTTGGTTCTTTAAAAAGACCAGTTTTGTAAAGCTGAAAACAATTATAAGCCAAATCTACTGGGAGAATTTAAACAGAAAAATGTGCATGATAATTGTAAACTGTTTAAAAACATTTTACTAAAAAGCCATACTTGTTATAAAAGAAAACAACATAGCTTAAGTGAAAGCTGTTCTATTATACAAAACCCCACATGTAACAATTGGAAGAAAGAGTGAGGCAAAAAAAATTAATCTAAATCAGAAGATAGGAATGGTGATAAATTCATAAGGGAAGCGAGAGAAATGTAACTAGAGGTATTTGCCCAATAGAGTTAAAGACCATACAAGTTAAGGACAAGGAGAAGTTTTTGATGCATGTTAGGGAAGAAAACCTATCAGTGACATTTCTCTCAATGGATAGATATGGTGGAATTATTTATACTAACATAGAAAAGACAAGAATAGCTTTCTGTGTTGGTTGAAAAAAACAGCTGAAAATATATAATCCCGTGGTAGTGATGATGTATTTTCCATTACAACAATAATTCAAGAAAATGTTTAAACAGCAGCTACTAAAGTAGGTATGCTAAATGAGAGGCTTGAACAACTTCTGTCCACAAGTTTAAAAAGAACAAGTCAAGAAACTCCTTTGACTATAAATAATGGTTTTCCAAAAGACATTGAACACTAGAAAAGCTTGAGAGTTCTGGAAAGATACAGTCTTATTTATAAGATATGTATGGGATGAGAACACCAATCATGTGCATTTCCATTTGACTTTCTTGGGTCTTAGAGAAATTAAAGTTGATGTCAGACTCTGCTAATAACTCTGTAAAAGAGATTTATTATCGTAAAAACCTTTTAATAAATGTTTATGCAACTAACTTGATATCTTTTTAAAACAAGATTATCATTATGGTCAACGCCGCTAATAGTATTTGATGTAAAGTATATTGAATTCTGTATGGCATTTAGCTTGGCACATGATGAAAATTTGATCAAGAAAACAAATGTTTCCTTAATTATAAATCTTAATTATACAGCTATGAAATCAGCATGTCACACTGAAAGTGTGTTAAATGCTGGCACACTGGTCTGAAAATGCAATTGCTGGTGGAAATTTACCATTTACTTGGTGTTTTGAATGGAGTCCTCAAACAAGTGATAGTCAGCCTTCTGCTATTCAAGAACATTGTCTTGGAGATTACATATAATTGTTCCTAAAAAGCCACACAGGAGGAAAAAGTCAGCAGAGTGATAAATACACACATGAATAGAGAATCTCCTGGATTACTTGAGAAGCTGAATTCAAGCAAAAGTGGTTTTGTTTTAGTAGGATTTCAGTAAGATTCTGGGAATCATTAGCCATATCTACATTAGCAAATGATTTGGCTGAATAGGAGTGGAGTAGGAGATTAAAGCAGCTCTCATGCTGGGGTCTCTACATGCAGTGCAGTGTTTGATGTCAAATCAGGTTTAGCTGGGTCCTCCAGACTGATATTCAGTTCAGAGCCTAACGCCTGCGGCTGGTCCGCACTGGGGAGCAGCTTCCCGGCTGCTTTCCCCCAGCAGGAATCCAGTTCCCACAAATCAAATGTGAGTGGGTGACCTGCACCCACATGCGGTAAGTGGGGTTGGGGGGAGGACACTACAACTCACCTCTAAACCTCCTTACTGCACCAAATGCAAGTGTTTGGTGGATGCAGCCATTGAATCCACAAAGAAGGTGGGATTGAGGGGTTTGCGTGTGAGTCGAGCAGGAGCTGCTGAGGGAAGCCGTCCTCCAAAGAGCAGGTCCTGAGATCGCTAAATAGGAAGCAGGAGGCTACATCTGCCTTTGGCATCACTGTGGGATGTTGTTCTTAGTGCTGATTTCCACAATTGAAGAAGGATGCTGGACAAATTGGAGAGGGTTCAGAGAGAAAAGCCGGGGGAATGATGAAAGGTTTGGAAAACATGTCTCATTGTGATAGAACGGAGGAGCTCGCTCTGTTTATCTAACAAAGAGAAGATTAAGAGGTGACTTGATCACAATCTATAAATATGTACATGGGGAACAGAAATTTGATCAGAGCTCGCTCTTTTGCTCTGGCAGACAAAGGATGTGATAAGGTCCAACCAACGGAAGATGAAACTGGGCAACCTCAGACGAGAAGAAAGTGGTGTACAAGAAGACAATTAATCACTGGAACTGCTTACTAAAGGTTATGGTAGATTTCCTACCCTTCACAATTTCAGAACATAGATTGGTGTTTCTTATTAAAGACATGCTCTAAATTACTGCTTAACAACCTTTCCTTCTCCCTCCCTGCCAGAGGATCACCAAATCCCTTCAGAAAAAAAGAAATACACAGATAGCCTGGTAGAGTGCTTACACAATGGCTTTCATTTACAATCAGCTCAAAATTAGGATAAACTCTGAATGTTTATTTATTCTCTTTATTTCCGCCAGTCTTATTCACTTGTTTGTTTGCATATGGGGAAATGCATATGCACACGTGCGTGCACGCACACACACAGGTGTGTTTGCCACTACAAAGCTACAGATACAATGACTGTAACAAAATTCAGAGTAAACTGGTTTGCTAAATTTCAAAGATGTTTTGTTCCCAACTGAGAATGTCCAGGTTCCACTAATAGTAATGTAATAAAAAGTTTCATATCGATTTTTTAAAATTTT
Organism: Balaeniceps rex; assembly: GCA_013401315.1. Classification (NCBI taxonomy): domain Eukaryota; kingdom Metazoa; phylum Chordata; class Aves; order Pelecaniformes; family Balaenicipitidae; genus Balaeniceps; species Balaeniceps rex. Next base: position 93,162 of record VYZW01060866.1, read on the forward strand.
GGCTTGAGTTGAAGTCACCCAAAATGAAACACTTGGTTCAAATATTTCTCATAGGATTTTTCTCTATAGCAAAATCAAAATCTTCCTGTGGAAAATTTCAGTTTTGTAGTAAGTGCGTTCCCATTAGAAAATAACTGCGCTGTGAAACTCCCAGCCAACTCTAGTAATGATGGCCATCACAGAGAGGGGGAGAGAGTGAGGGAGTGGATTTCTTTACACTCTCTCACTCAAAAGAGAGAGAGAACCGAGCTTCTCCCTTCCCTTTGTTTTAGCAGTCAAGATTCCTGCCGCTTCTTAAGCACAAAAACCATATGTGTATGCATTTATTGCTTTGGTATCAAACTGATAATATATTAAAAGGATTATGATTTACTGCTGTAATTATTGGCCTCCCAACTTTCACCCACAATTATTGTGCGCATATATCTTCCGGCTTGCAAAATCCCCACTTGCCCATATAAATGATGTGATTGCATTACTCTATACTTTCTTTGCTGCCCAACTGCTCATTAGAGCAAGCACCTCAAAGTGTGCATGTAAATATGTCGGGACTGCTTGGATTATCTGGCTCACTCTCTCTTTTTCTCTTTCTTTGTTGTTTTTCCCTCTTTTCCCTTGCCATTACCCCACTTTTTTCCTGCTATTGTATATCACACTGTATTTTTCCTCCCATTTTTCCAAGTGTCCAAATGTTCCTGTCTGATTTATTTATGTCTGACACTATTTCAGAATGCCCAGTTCATTTCTTCTGGGACCATTCTGCTTTTATCTCTCTTCATTTGGATGCTTATTTCCTCCTGCGCTGCTCCCCTACTCAGCTCCTCCAGTACGTAGTTTTCCTCCCCTGCCCTGAATGTCTTTGCTCTGATGTTATTTTTTCCTCCCTTAGTCAGATCCCTTCTCCTCCTCTACCTCTCCCCATCTCCCATTTTTCCTCCTTCCTTTACGTTTCTCCTTCCTTTATGTTTCTTCTTCCTGTGCATCCCCATATGATCCAGAGGGACCACTTTGCTCACCTTGCCCTGTCTCTGCCCAGGAGCTTCCCCCTCCAGCCCTGCAATTTTCCCTGCTCCTTTTCTTCCACTCTGCTCTTCCTCCTTTTCTTGCCTTATTTTTTTCCTCTTCTTTCCATGCCTTCTGCCTTTACCTGCCTTTACCTGTTTCCTGCTTGACAGGGATGTGCCTGCTCCCCAGCCCCACATTTACCTGGGGGAGATGAGGCCTGAGGACAGCCCTGGCTGTCAGTGTGCTGTCCCCCCACGTCTCCCCAGTGCAGGACAGAAGTGTTAAGGAACTCCGTGGAAAGGAAATCAGAGGATGCTATTGCCCAACCTGGTGCAGCAGCTGTGTCTCACCAGCCCGGCAGCAGCCTGGAGGTGTGTGCGGCTGCCTGTCTGTGCTTGAAAGAAGTCGGGGGTTGCGTAGCCAGTTGCATTCCGGGGTCTGGGCGTGCACCCCGCACTGGCCAGTGCTAATAGGCAAGCAAAAGCCCCCCGAGGGCCACTCACTTCCCTCCTGTAAATCCACATGTGGTTTGAAGGGATACTTTATGAGGTGCCTCTGTATACTTGATCCCTTGTATTTTTTTCCTGCTGTGAAGCCCGAGGCCGTCCTTCACAGCTCCTGTAGTAAACCAGGGCCTTGGGATCCGGAGTCCCAGGGACACCGCAGGCAGCGAGTGTCGGCTTTCATAGAAGTCGCAGGTGCTTTCATCAGGGAGCTGCCGTGCAGCCTGTGTCTGTCCTCCCTGGAGCACCGCTGCCGAATGCTGAAAGCCCAGTTAGGAGGCGATTGAGGCTGGTCTGGCAGAGCTTTGTCTCTTTGCCCCTCCAGTGCTCAGGCACTGCATCCCTTGGTGGGTTTCTGTCCTCTGCCAGCACAGGAGAGAGGCTGTCTTAGGCCCTTTGTCCCCTTTCTGGTCCTCAGCTGAGCTAGCTGATAGCTAAGGTGATCCCACCAGTGAAAAGCAAAAAAAGAGCTACGAGAGCAACAGAATGCCTTGAAAGAGGTGACAGTAAGGGAGTGCATGGGAAGACCAGCTCCTGTACCTCTTTCATGGCAATTCACTCCCATGACTCAGTGCCATAGCGTATCTCCTCTGCCAAGCAGCAGGGCCCCCTTGCACAAGGAGGATGGGGCTGATAGCTGACCTTGCCTTTCCTATAGGAGAAAAGATAATGGGACTTTTGGGATCCCCTCTTTGCATCCTGGGAAGATGTGTAACTACTTTGTGAAAATCAGCATCTGTTTAAGACCCATGAGGATGATCAGAACGAACGCTCCAAATCCACAGAAATGACCTACTGTGTAGGTCTCTGAAAAGAGTTTTTGGGTGGTGATTGTAAATAAGCAAAAAAGGAACCTGACATGCTCTAAAATCTCTGTTTCAAAAGTCTTGAACGTGGTGGATGTAGGCTGTAGCATTTCTGGAAAGGAAAAAAAAAACCCTAGTGCCTTTACCCCCAACCCCTCCAGTCTCATGATGTTACAAGAAGAGAATGAACTGGCTACAGAGAGAGTTTTTGGAGTCAGTGTCCTATCAACTAGTGATTATCAGATTGTCTGCCTGTAATGGCATATCCAGTCATATGTTTTCCCCATCAAACCCAAAATAAATGAAAGGAGGAAACGAAGGAGTGTAAGAGTCCAGCACTTCATTCTTCATACTTCAAGAGCTGCAGCAACAAATGCTAAAGGAAAATTCCCAAGTGAGAAATGGTACCAGTTCAAGGTCACATAAGTTGATGCATGGAAGTACATTATAAGAAAACTAGAAAGTTATTTTGGGGCCTGTCATTGTTTATTGAATGCTTGGAGGGATTGTTTTGATGTTCTGTGCCTGGGCTCTGGGTTAGCAGTTAAACGAACATTTCCAAAGCAAGGGGCTAGGAAGAAGTTAATTTCTTAATTTCTTAGTGTGATGACAGTCTGTTTCATGGGGAAGTGCTGTATGGTTTTGTTACTACAGTCCCTCATTAAAAGCAATGTGGAGCCACCTTATCCAGGGACAAAATGTGTGAGAGGGGCTGTACCTTGGAGAAAGGTACTTCATGGAGCTCCCACACATAGCATGCTATTTTCCTCCAGCTGCATGGGGTCTGGGGATCTTTTGGGTCCCCCCTTCCTGCCAGAGCTATCCCTTATGAATCAGGCATCACGGGACGAGGAGGAAATGCTAATGATGGATGAGGAGGCCAAATCTCAGGAGATGTGAGAGCGGGAGAGGGTGCCCCATAGCACTGATATGTGCCTGCCCCCTTCTTCCTTGCATCCCCGTGGGGTATTGTCTAGGCCCTGGGCAGTAAAGGGGACGTCCTGGCAGCATAGGTAGTGCTGGGAGTGGGATCCAGCCAGCCTTTGCGTGGATCATGCTCCACTCTGCAGCAGGAGCATGAGCAGGGGGTGACCTAAAGCTTCATATCCAAATGTCTGTCTTTTTGCTTGTTAGGACTGCAAGCTCAGTTGAGCACTGCTTGCACTAACCAAAACTCTGCCTGAAGGTAAACTGGGGGTCAGGTCATGCAGGAAAATGGGCCTCATCTTCCACCTTCCTGTGGGACCTGGGGTGGCTTGTGGTTTCTCCAGGAGGGGCTTTTTATCCTAGAAACACCACAGTGGGCCTGAGGAAGTCTTTCCAACAAGAGCATCATTGATGGCGGTACATTTCTGCTGGCCATTTCGGATTTACCAAACAAACGGACAGCTTGTATGAAAAAAATCCCCTGTGGGGGCTAATAATAACAACATTTGCACTGCTCCACCCTTGCTCTGTTCAGTCATCGCAGATGGTGAGCACATCCGTGAGGGGACTGACCACCGCACGTGCTGGGGCGCAGGGCTGCCCCGGGCCTGGGAGCACCTCCCCCTTATTATTAATAATAACCCTGCAAGGCTGGCATGCGCTGCCCATGCTTCCTGTGGCGCCTGAAGCCGACTCTGTAAAACAGGTCTAATTTTAGAGCAGCCCGGGCTGAGCACAGAGTGAGACCAGACCCGGGAAATTTTGAGTTTTCATTGTTTCCTCAGCTGTGGGTGAAGAGCTCCCATGGACGTTTGGGAGAGTTTTTCCCAGATACATGAGCCCTCGCCTCTAGCTGCATCTCGCACAAGCTCTGTCTCCAAAACCCTGGTGACATCAGCCTCTTTTTTTCCTTTTGTTTCCACGTCTTTAAAGTGGGAGAGTGTTATTTTCCTACCGTGCTTCAAAAAGGGAGAATTTAGTTGTGAGAATTCATAATGAATGTTGCTCAAGTATTTGAATAATAAGATGTTCAGGGCTTTGTTTTGTGAGGTAGTGCTTCAAATGTAATGCAATTTGTTTGGGCTTCCTGGGAAATTATGAGATGCATGTGTATATGTGTGTATGGAGGGGCAGGGAAATCTGAGACCTGTTTTTATACGTGCAGGGAAAGATTTACGGAACCGTGTTTTCTGACGTCTTCTTGCCATCAGTCAGTTTAATGGTGCTGTGTGCTGCTGAGCTTTTAATGTTTTGTCATTTGGCAATAGCGGAGGGAAAACCTACAGTAAGGCTGGTCCCTGCTCGAATGCCGTATATTTGGAAACCTTAACTAGCCCCTGCTGTATCACTGCACACATAGTTCCAACACTTTGTCATGTGAAAGGCTATCCGGTAGTGCAGCGAGTGCAGAGTCCTTTCAGCTGGCATATCGGAATATGTTGCACAAGAAAAGATACTCTTTGCACAAGAGGTTTTTTCTTGTAAACAAACTGACCAGCAGGCTAAAACAAAACTGTTGAGCTGTAGCAAAGAAAAAGGAAAAGTCACACTTCCTTTGTGTTCAGCAGGCTGTTGTCAGTCAGTGAAGTCTGCTATTGCTGACCTTAAGAAGGCCTATTTTGTTACTGAAAGAGGTTTTCCTGTTCTCTGGATGGATTAACTTGAGCTTAGAATATCCCACTCTTTTTATTGCAGGTTTTCATCTCTGCCTGTTGGGTCAACATCCCCCAGAAAACAGGAATCAGCTGGTAGCGCAACATTGTTGGAGGTGAGCGATGGTGTCAGCGTTATTTTTACTTCCATTTTTTACTAAACAGTTGTACAGAGTTCTCATTTAATACTTCTATACTATTTAAACATATAATTTAAAAATATTCTCATCAGGCTTTAAATGTCCTCCTTCGGTCCGGGAGCCAGAATAGGCCATTTGCAAGGTTATTTGTTTGCTTGGGAACTGAGCATCAGAAAAGTAAAAAAGCAAGTAAAAGGCTCCTTGAGCACGAGGTGAAGAGCACCAGTTTTGATGGCTAGATTTAAGTCAGGCCTCAAACCACAGAGCAATTATAGGGTATTTCTATGAAATGTTTAATTACACTGAAGCTGTATTATGGATGGACAAGGGAAGGTATTCAGTGGTATAACGTAACCGTCTCTATTCTCTGGCCCTGAAGACAGAGGGTTTCTAGCACTTTCTCTCCTCGCAATGCTGCTTCCTGGATTTTTAGATGTTATGGCTGGAGGGATTTTTGCTATTATCTATTACAACACAGCCCGTGGGATTGAATCACCAGCTAGAACAGATAGGGAGATAGCCCGTCTTTAAATACCACACATGGTAGAGAGTCTATCCCATTCCTAGATAAATTGTTGCAGTGTTTAATTCCCTCCCTTGTTAAAATCTTGGCATTTATCTAGTTCAGATTAATCTAGTGTCAGATTCCACCTACTGGATGTTGTGTCTCTGTCTGCTAATTCAGAGATCCCCCTGGTATCAGAAATATAATACAGCTACTTGCAAGCTAAGACCGAACAAAATTTGGAATTTTCACACACTGGGCAGATACGACTTGTCAACATTTGTTTTCACTCCAAATTATACCCCAAAACTGCCTTATTAGCATAAAGCAAACCCAGAATGGAAACTTGCTAACAAAAAACCAAACGAATCTAAACAAAATTATCATTTTCTTTAACGTAGGACCATTGTTGTTTGAATTTATGGAATTGATTGACCAGGGCTTTCTTTTGTGTCAGTGCAATACTAAAAACAAATATTTTCCCATAATGCTGCATTGCTCCTGGGAATTATAGCCTGAACAAACGCCATCCTTATTCAACTTAGGCAGAGGTTTCTTGGCCGGACTGCAGCTCCTGTAATGTTATATACAACTCTGAATTAAGTGACAAATTACCCCATGGCTGGCCTGTAGGAGAAAACAGGTACCTACACCACAGATAAATGTGTTCACAAGAAGGTGAAGTTTAAAGTTTCCTTGAACAGAACAAATTGAGGTGGAGTGGCTTACAGTGAACTATTTCATTTTGCTTGTCCTGAAGGAAAATTATTTTTTCTTTATAGAAATTTGTGTGGAAATTTCATTTTCTATTGTTGAGACAGAATACCCAGCCAGCTCTGTTCTAAACCACAGACAAATCACCATTTATTCTCCTACTGGATGAATTAAATGAATTGAGATTTTTTTTTTTAGTATCTCCCTAACAGCTTTTGCCAATTGCAAGTATATTTGTAATTCTTTCTTGAACTCTTTCCAGTTTGTCAGTAGTATTTTTAAAAATATGGACATCGGAGCTGGACCTGCTCTCCTTCTACTATTAATATTCCAAGGAACAGTGAGCATCTGCCTTTCCATCCTTGTGTTTTATAGTCCCCTGCTTGCACATACCAAGATCACATTTTCTCTCTCCGTCAGTGCATTGCATGGGGAACTCTTGTGCAGCTCAGCTGGTTATCAGCCGTGACCTCTAAATCCTTTTCTAAGTCTCTGTTTCTAAAATATAGCCCACATCCTCAGTGTACAAACTATCTTGGATACTCAGAATTATGCTTAACTGTACAATAAAATATGTTGGTTTTATTTTTCTAGTGAGCTCAGGTTACCATACAAACCAGATTGCTTGTAGAACAGATCTGCTTTTCTCATTATTTACCACTCCATGATTTTTGTGTCATCTGCAGACACTGCAAGGAACGAGTGTAGATTTTTTATACGGGATCATGGATAAACATGTTAAAAAATGAAAGTAAATCCAAATCGGCCTCCTGTAAAATATCCCCACTGTAAGGGCACTCTCCATTGAGTTACTCTGGAGACTCCTCAGTTTTTAGTATGTTTGGTATATGCTACACTGTCTTTCTAGAAGATCCATTTTCGGGTATGTTGTGCCGTGCTGAACTCGGACATTAGCAGGACTGTACTACATCGGAAGAGTTGTGTAAGATGGTTAACCTTTGTAGCTGCTGTCTAAAACACCCTGCTGACTTTGGGGATATAAAGTATTGAATTAGAACTGTAATGTTATCCAACGTATCCATCAATACACCATTTTCCACCCAGCTGCAAAACAGCCCTATTCTGCATCATTGCCAAAGGCCTTATCTTTTTTGTCTACCCTGGTTATTGTCTCACACTTATGGGAATTGTGTTTATAACATCTGATGTGTTTATTACCTTAGTGATATAAGTTGGGAATACATACTGGTGCTTCGATACTTGGCTACTAAAGGCATTACATTAGTCTTTGCACCTATCAAAGCATTTTTCATTGCATTTAAATTTTACTCTGGAAGGTTGATTGCTTTTCTTAAGTAGGTAGAAGAAGAAGGTACAGAAAGAGTTCCCAGTGTTTAAGAGTAGGAATAGCTGGAGCTGGAAGTCTGACCAGTGTGCTGCAATCCCACAGAGTGATTGTCCCCTGCAAATCACAGGCATGGGGAGGATGTGAAATTGCGTCTGGAGTCCAGCCTCCTCTTCTCACAAGGAAGTTTGACACCATCTTCCTATTTACCTACATGAAATATCAGAATTTCCCGTGACAAGTCTAGGCTGCTGAGGATTTTAAAATTCGTAAATAATGTCTGTGTTAATGGTTTACACTCAGATGACATGAAGCTGAGGTTTTGCTTTCACCTCTCCAACAGATGAGGTGGGTCCATCAGGAAACATTTACCAAACCAGGAGCTGTAGATCACAGTGTCTCTGCTTGAGGTCCTGTGGGCTCTGCTTCTGTCTTGCTTCCTCAGCAAGAGGTAATAGCTGTGATCATGCCCAGGCTTGCAATGCCAGCTTATAACATGTGAGACCAGGGGCTGAGCAGCACAGCTGGAAAACCACATGGTGATATCAGGTCAAAGCCCGCTTTGAGGCAGCAGGTACAGAGAAAGCAGAGTTCGAGGTACCCCATGTTGGTATTTGTCAGCAGCGGCTATGTCTGGTGGCACCCAGTGTGGAGTCTGGGTGGGAGGTGTCTGCTGGAAGCATGTTTTGGGGTCATTGTCTAGGGGACCACAAGGTCTTGACTATCTTCCACTTGTAGCGGTTTCTCTGGGACCTGCATTCAGCTCGTTTCGAGAAGCTATGGAAAACCCGTACATTAGTATTTACTGTGGAAACCCCTCTTGATCTTGGTTGTGCATACAGAAAACATGTGAGGGTAAAGGCTCAGGCTGGAAGTACAGGAGGTTGGGTTCATCATCCTGCCCCTTCATATAAGTCTTGCAGGATGTTCCCAAAGGCTATCGATGATGTAAGGAAGTGATCATCCCTGGGTACCCAGAGGGTTCAAGGGAGCGTGCATGACATGATTGAAAGCAGGAAGCTCATATACAGCAGACAATATACGCAAGATTTCTACAGGGGAATGATTCCTCCACTGGAAAATTCAAAACTGAAACGAGTGAAAGGAACCAGCTCCCTGGTCAGCGAAGAGAGGCACTCTCTAATTTCAAGAAGAGACATAGCTTTAAGCAATATTGCAGAGAGGAACCTCTTTCTTTCCAGGGTAACCTTAGGCTAAAGTCAGCTGTGGTGGACAGCCCGTAGAAAACGATGTCATGTGGCTTACATGTCCAATGCACAGCCCTGAAACAACCCAGAGTCATGGATCAAAAGCGAAAGTGCTCATTGTTTGCACAAAGTTTGCTGAATACTTCAAATACAGCCATGTGTGAATCCAGGGAAAGCAATGAAAGGGAAAATAGTTGTTCAGCAGAATAATTTATTAGGATTAATTTCTTTGTTTTTATTCCTTCTTCCCAATTCTTTGGACTGGAGGGTTGTTAGCAATATTTTAGAAGCTGGATACAAAATCTAAGTTAAACTCATCCCTGTGCAGAGGCCCAGCCTTAAGGTTTTTATTACACAAGGGTGCCATGAAAGCCTGGTTTCGAAGGTTGCCCTGGTGCGTGGGCCTGCTGACGCTCATCCTCTATGATCTGGTGATGCCTCAGATCGCTGCCTGCAGGCCCCTGGTTTCTTACCATGTCCCTATTTGCATAAGAAAAGACTTCCTATTTTAAAACCTTCCCTAACCTACAAATTAGTGCAGATGAATGGCCTCTTGTTGGAACTAGAGTGGTTATCCTAGTTCCAACAATAGCACAGCCAATGCCAGATTTTAAACCCTCATAATGCATATAATTGTGCGATATTATACCAGAGGGGAAATTTGTTCTGTAGTCCAGCTGGTGATTAGCTTTACATTGAGGCACTGGGATTGGATACCCCTTGAAACTTTATCCTGGTTAACGTAACTACAGCTGGTATTTTGTGGTATAACAATTCAACCCTTACTCCTGAGAGCAGTCCCACTGGGACAGACCTGGAAGTCCTCGCTCGGATTTTGCTCAGGCAAAACTTCCACTACATTCAGTTAAAGTTTTGACCCAATAAAGTCCAACCGTGAGCACCAGGAGATGATCCACCAGCATTTCTTTGTTTGTTGGATGCTGTTTATTCGTTCGAATAAGGATTACAAGACCAAACCCCAAACTAGGCATAAATACCTGCTAGAAATGTAGGAACTATTAAGCTGTATTTTATTAATAGCTCATCTACACTAATACCCCAGCATCACTGACAGCAGCTACAGCACTTCTTTGGAGGTTACTCATAACGCAGTTTTCTGTGCTTACCTGCTTATTCTCCAGGATTACATTAAACTAATTAAAGATGGTTGATGAACAGAACCATACCTATTTATGCCCCTTTCCTTCGCATAACCACTTCTCAATGAGCATGGTCCTACTGTTCCTTCTGTCTCTAATCTCTTTTTGAAACTTATGTACTGAAGTAAATTCAAAGCATTTACTTTGATGGATATTTCCAAAAGAGGAATTGTCTGTTATGAAAAATTCCCTCATGTATCACCCTTTTTTGTTTTTTTATTTTAATTTTGTGAAAATAAAATTCAAAATGATTTTTTGAAAGTTAAATTCAACATTGATGATGTTTTTGTATTTAGCCCACTTTGAGAAAAACCCTTTTCCCATAAAAAATGAAACAGCGCAATACCGAACAAAAAAGCACACGAAAACCGGTGCCAGCTGAGAGGAAATAAGATTGTTCCTTAACTCTCATTCTGACTGTTCAAAAATTATGGCTTAAAAATGCATTTCAAAATTTAGTTTAAAAAATGAAAAATGTCAATGGCAATGATTTTTTTCAAGTGAAAACAGGGCTGAAACTCTTTAAGAGCAAACAGAACAGAAAAAGCTCTTCCCTAAGAAAACAGTTAATCTGTTTGCTATGGATGTATTTATTTCAAAGATATGTGGTAACAGTAATCTTCAAAAGGTATTTGGGAATTGCAAACAAATCTGTCTTCTTTCACTTGTTACATTTTGTTTCATTTTGAGTGCATTTTTTTTTTTATTCTAGAACAGTATGAATAGAAATGTACTCTTGGACTTCTACATACGCTGTATTTTATATATCTCTAACATATGTTTTCCTTTGTCCATTGTAAAATAAATGGTCCTGTTTATTCTTTTTTTACTTATATGTCCTGTAGAAATTCCCTCCCACACTATTAATTCTTTGAATCATTTTCATTGCAGCATTTGGAACCTTTTAAATGTCTTCTATGTCTTGTTAAATAGGATCAAAAAGGACTCCAGAGCTGTAGATGAGAGCACATCTTCAGCCTTTTCACAACATAGCAGTCTATATTATGTTTCATTCTTTTTTTTTTTTTTTAAATTCTAGCATCTTTGTGCAATGAGCCACCCAAAATAACACCTTCATGCTGAAAATACAGGAGAGTTAGGACTACCAGGCTGGTTGGGTCAGACCAAAAGTCACCGTAACCTAACAGTTTTTTGAACAGGAGTAAACAGAGGCTGAGTGGGAAGAGCGGAGAGTGGGGCAGACTGGAGGGATGCTTCCCCCCTCCACCATTCCCACAGTCTGTCTCAGGTTGCAGCTAAGCCATCATTTTTATAGCCACTAATGGCCTATTCTCCACTAATCTGGATAATCCCTTTTTGACCACTTTTATACCTTTGCCTTCCACAAACCTCTTTTGCAATCTGTTATGGGACTTGGCCTGTACTGCTTGAAAAACTACATCTTCATTTGCCTTGAACCGGTTGCCTCATAGTTTAATGGGTGCCCCTTGGATCTGGTACTGTGAGAAGCAACAGTATCGTTCCCTACCTACCGCTGTTGCACCATTTGGAATTTTATTTTATTCTCCATCCTTTTCTCTTTATCATTTCCTTAAAGAGCTGGAAGGTTCATATAGTCCCAGGAGCTGAATGTCAAAGTAAATCTCTAGTGAGGTAGGAAAAAAAAGGAGAGAAATAAAACTCTGATTTACTGAATGTGTTATGATAGATGTGATTAAATTCTTGAGAGTAAAAACTAATTGGACTTAATTGTGAGGCCAGTTGCTCTAGTAGAAACATATGTAGAGTTTATATATTTGGCTGGTATACTCTGTGGAGGCTATGCTGGCCAATGGAAAGACATAAAGGAACTTGGCAGTGTAAATAATGCAATTCATTGAACTAAATGTTTTGGATAAATCAATAGGCATTGGGGTTCATGTCTAAGCACAGAACTGAAGGAAAATCTTCTGGGAGAAGTTCTGATATTGAAGCATGTACCAGAAGGTGGAAAAGAAAGAAAGAAAGACTAAAAAGCTCCTTTGAAATAACTTCCAGTTTACTTTTGCCTTTATGAGAGGTTTGCTGTTTAGTTGTGCTGTCTGTGAAAGTGCCAGTTGCTTTATAAATGAATGGTGTTACCCCCAACATCCAAGGATGGTTTTGAATCACAGAATGTCACATTTTCCACGGAGTCGAACTGTGCCTGCATGGGCACAGACCTGTGACATATTTCCGTGAGCTTTTTAGAATCAATATTGGTACCGTTTGACTTGTTAAGTATGGTGAGATGTATTCAGCAGTTACACTTGTACACAGTCTTGTTGAGAAATTTCACATTGAGAGATATGCATTTATTCATACTAAATGCTTGGGTAACTGGCAGCCTATGAGCTCTCTTCCATCTCTCTAATGTCTGTCCTTCGGTGGTGTATTGTAATTTTGAATCACGTACTAAATTCTTTCTGCGGCCCAAATTTTTCAGCATTTACTAAACACTAATTGCCAGCTCCCTGAGTAAAACCTTTCTGCTAGATGCATGCATTACACATTAAAAAACTATCTAACTAGGGTATAACAGGATTTAGGAGGGAGTTGGCTGAAATGTCTCATGATTTCTTCTCAGTCTTCAAGAAAATTATTCAGAAGGAAAGGAAGCAAAATATCCTAAAGCAAGAAAGGGAAGATAGGGCCGGTCTGCATTACAATGAGCTCAGCAGACTCCCTGGGGAAAGCTAAGTAAACTGGTACCGTGCTAATTCTGTGCTGGACCCTGCCCCTCGAAGTGATGGAGAGGTGCACACCTTTCACTGATGATAGGAACAAAGCCAAGGAGAGGTTTAAATCTTTCTTGGGCCATACGAGAGCCTCATGCCAGCAGCTCTGGTGCCTGGGTTGGTAGGAAAAGGGCACATTCATCCAGTTGGAGCATGGAGAAGTGGACAAACCTCTTCAGAGCAGGCACAGGGTAGCAGGATAACATAATGCATCACGTAGATAGCTTGATCTATGCCCTGCACAAGGTGTCTGACAGACTAATACGCTTTTCTTACCAGTATAAAGCCTGGAGGAAACTTGGGCCCCAGAGCTGCGTGGGGTCCATGGAGATGGACGGGCGATATCCTGGGGCTAGGAGGGGGCATCCTCCAGTGTGCATGAGGGCTGTGCTCTGAAGCTGTGGCTGAGCTCCTGTGGTCCATGAGGGGGACCAGGGAGGGCAGCTGCGGCTCCCTGCGAGGCACTTATCGGCTCGCTCCTCCGGGCATGGAGGATGCCCTTGCCAGGGAGCTGGAGGCGGGGAATTCATGGCCCTGGCTGTGAGTGCGAGGAGGTACAGGTGGAGAGCAGGTCTCAGGGGCAGGCTCAGGGCACTTGCGCAGAGGATGCAGAGTCACTTGTGCTTGAGTAACAGTTCCTCAAGACCTGTGCCCACTTTGGCAGCGCTCAGGTGATTTAGCAGTGAGGCACTGGTCTCAGCGCACTTTTTCCTCTCCGGCAGGAAAATGATTGCCTATCTGGCTATTCGAAACATTAAAAATTTTCATACTAACGAATCTCTGTCTGTTGCCTTCGTTATTGTGTGAACCACAACAATTTTGAAGATACAAGTATTTTCCATCAAGACCATGAATAACACCACTTGGCAAACCATCTCTATAACAAAGAATAAGCCTCCAACTTTTTTTAGTGACTTTACATACAATGTGCCTTAATTACTGGCAAGCATGTCAAGAGCCTATTCCCACATGTGTCAACACTTCCTTAATACACTATAATTCATCATGTTAGCATGGCAGAAACAAGGTACTCTACATCTTTACACACATCCTTCTCCAAGTCCTGGTCCTGAACTGAGTATTAAATGAACAGAAAGTCTTCATCTAGCGAACAAAGAACAGACCACAGCATCGAAACAGTAAGGTCCCCCGAGTCAATCAAAGTCATACATCACAGAGCACTTTATCATATTCTTCACAACACTGTCTAAATCCAAGAAGCACTGCTTTATTGTCAAAAGGACATTCACTTAATAACAGCAGTAAATCCAGAAAGGCAGGCTAATTTTAGACAGAAAACTTGGCTAAGAGAGAACCCTATCGTTTCCCACTCCTGACATTTTTATTCATTGAGTTCATTTTCATGCTAGTTGTGTGATTAAATGCAGATAGGGATTTATTTCCTTTTAATAAAAAAATACATGATTCTGAAAAAAGCCAAAATTGCAAATAAGGGACCTGATCCTTTTCCCACAGAAATAAACAATAGTTTTGTTGTTGGCTTCAGCGATGACAGGAATCGAATCCATGAATGTCTGTTGGAAGAAAAGGTTAAAATTCCATTTGAAAACTCTTCTTGGACCATATATTAACTCTCTGGCAGTTCTGGGGGTAACCAAGAACCAGCATGATTTCTTTTCTAATCTGCCTGCATGTGTGTGCAAATGTATGCGGTGGTATAGGGAGCCATTTCATAAAGAAGCAAGTGAAAATAAATCTGTCCTCAGTGTGTTGAAGTGAAATGTTTTATTTGCACTCGTAAACCAAAGTGCTTGCTGTATTTTTGCATTGCAGTTTTATTGTCAACAGTGATACAATCTCCCTTCCTTATGCATAGATCTTTGTACAGACCCAAGGATCTTAGATGAAGGAAAGAGGTACCACATACTGAAAGTAAATGTGAGAAATGCTGAACCTTTTGGGGAACTGGATGTGAGCTCCAGAGAGAGCGTGTATCTTCCCTATTAGTCATTCAATCAAAAGTAACTGGGTTTCAGATGTATTCAGAACAGGATCCAATTCTTTTCTTGGGTAGCAATTGCTTGGGTAGAAATTACTTAAATTCCACTAAGGACCAAATTTTGATCTTCCTTATGCCACTTTAAAACTGTTAGGACTCTAAGAATCAGCTGAGCTTTTCTGTAATAACAAGCTTAAGAGAGATTTTAAAAGGTGGTGCTCAGAGAATTTGGTATTTTTAAAATGGTTTGTATCCTTCCACAGGCAAAATAAAAAAAAAAAAAGGTTTTTATTTTCAGTTAAAAATGTAGTTTTCTTCAATGGTGTACATTGCCCTGCGCTGGCGGTGCAAAAGCAGCTATATTGCTACCATAGTTGTCCCGACTGAATGGGCTTTGTGGCAGGAGAACAGGACAAGGACTCCTCCACCTACTTTTTCATCTGCTCCACAGATGCTTCCTACAGCTTTTCCGTTACTGTATGGTAGCAGGCAGAGCTGGACAAATAGTTCCTAACAAGTAACTCAATAAATTTCACCTCCCCTTTTCTGTTCACAAAGTTTCCATCATCTGACCACAATTTTCTTTCATTTTATCATTATTTAAATTTATTTGGAGTAATTCATCAAATAATTTCTATGAATAATTCTTGGTCTGTAGCTTGTTTGCAATCAGTTGGTCATGAGTGTATTGATACTTGAAATTCAAGCTGTTTTGGCTGGATGCAAAGAATGTTCCCTAAATGAGTATGTTTAACATTCAGAATCTTTTTTCCCAGTGCAATTTCTCTCCATTACAAGTCTCAATTTGACTTTGCACAAATATTCTGTGATATTAATTTTAGGTGATTTTTGGTGAACATTCCTTGCTACAAAAGTAGCAGGTTCAAGTACTCACAAAAAGCAAATGCAAGAGGGTTTTCAAACACAGGTCAGGCCAAATTTCTGTCCACACCTGAATGAATATTTTCAGGACCTCATGCAGAAGTGACAAGGTTATATTGCAGCTTTGGCACCATTCTGCTCCTAATTAATTTCATTGTAGTTTTACAATTGATGTGAGAGAATGATAAACTGATTTTGAGTGCAGAGATAGAGAAGTTTTTCTGGTTTCTGTGCATATATTCATCTGCAGCCTCATTACAGATGTGCAAAAAGGATATGTTATCATCGCTTCATGTGTAAAACACATTACGAAAACACGACTGCGTTTGATTCACAGTAAGGCACACACATAATATAATGTGGTTTGGATCCAAATATGTTTACTGCATCTGCGAGAACTTAAAATGACAGTAGAGCTTGTTTCTTAAGGCAATAGTTTGGTGAAACAGGAACATCCAAAGCCTGTCTGACTGTTTCTAAATGAGTTGATATGAGGTTTCAGGTTTTTTTTCCAGTTGTGTGTTTCAGTGAACACAGAACAATGTGGAAGGATTCTTCAGGGTAAAGATGGGCTTGGAAAGGCTTTGTTTGTCCCTCCCCTACAATACCTTTCTGGAAAAAGCTTTCTTGGTTAAGACAGTTAGGTGTTTCTTGTGCTGTTGAATAGGATTGCCAGGAGTCTATTCCTCAAGGCACTGACTGCAGCCAAGTTCTGGTCTGTTCTGTACATGGTAAAGCTATGTTGCTTAGCTTTCAAAATATAAAATAACCTATTCAACTCAAATCTCAAATAATACATTTAATCCTGTTATTGTCTTTACTGGCTCAATAGATAACTGTCGAAGCAAAGTGTTCCTGTATCAAACAGGTTTATACTCCCTTGCATGTGATAGAGACAGTAGGGAAGATACTTCCCCCTCACCCTCCTCATCAGGTTTAATAGAAAAATATGGGCCAAAAATATTTGTCTCCATAGAATTAATCTTTTTTCATTGTGTGTGCTGATAAATGTTATCTGGCAACTCTGTATGAGTTTTCACAAGCAATTGGAAATTGCACACGTTAGAAATCTCTACTACAGACTAGCTGGTTACAGCCCTTTCCCCCTGACGAGGATTGTCTGGTCTGATGGGTATGAGCTATTTCATTTCTACTAAAGGAGAATTATTGCTTGTGATTTCTTGGCTAATAGTAGTTCCTTCAAATCAAGCGTGGGTGTTTTCTTACACAGGCCCTAACGATCTATAGAGCCTACTAGGCTGATTCCCATTTACACTAAGGTCAGTGTAAGTAAACACCTTCAGCTAGGTTATAAATTACACTTTGAGCCTCTTTACGTTGCTAGGGTTTATAAGGTAACTTTAATGTAACTGAGAGCCAGGCACTACTGACTTTAGGTCTATGACAAATTCAGTCCCCCTATATCAGCTGGAGAATAGCCAGGGCAGGAACTCATCACCCTCCTCCACAGTGTTTTGGGTTGGACATTGGTCCTCTCCAGCCTTTTTGCCTTGGGACACAGCTGAGATCTTGGAGGAGCAGGGAGAAAGAAGAGACTCGCCTTAGCTCTCTAGTTATTAGGGATGTGAGAAACCCTGGTTCAAGCTCCTGCTTTGGTGGAGCAGATTTGAGTCTCTCACAGTGCAGGTGGTCATGCTGAGGGTATAGGGTTTATTTCTCCTGCCAAGCTGAGCCTGCAGAAGTGAAATGAGTCCTGCTGTCTCCGGGTTAGCAAATCAGACTGTAAATGGAGAAGAGATGCCTGCTGTCTCTCTTGTGATGATGCAATAGACTGAAATTCGTGTTCTTGGTTTGGGATTAGCCCTCAAATCCTTTCTCCAGAAAAAAGCAAGTGAATATTTTGAAAAAGAGAGTGCTGTTCCCTGTTCCACCTCTTATCCAGAAGCATGTGACATATGCAAGAAGAAAAACCACCAACTTTGCTTCCTGTGCTATCCCCACATCTCCCTGTGGCCAGGATATATTAGTTGGGCTGTAGGGATTAGGAGAAACAATCTCACTGCCTCCTGGTCAGGTCACAGATCAAGTGTCTGAATTCCCTCCAAGGAGGCTTGAACTCCTTCCGAAGAGGACACTGAACCCTGTTTATTATAAATGCGATAAATATTCTTCCCACTGAGCTCGTGCACAAAGGAGGCAGTGGTACAGTTGCCATTGCTGCTTCTTCCATGCACATTTGTGATGAGATGGATTTATCCAACATGCCTGGAGAAGCAGGTACTTCTGGAGAAACCAGCTCTAAACTGCCCCTAGAGGTATCCAAAAGCTCAATGGGATTTCACAGGTCTGAATTTTGGAGTGAGGCACCTGAGATGACTGTTAGTCACCAACGTGTTTCACCATCCCCTCCTCTCCCCAGTGTTTTCATGGCTCTAGCCCAGTGATTTTTCTCTGTTCATGAAGATGAGCCCATTAATGCCATGACCAGAAGAGCATCACCTCTTTTTCTGTCCTGGCACTTCCTTCAGACGTAGGAACTTTTTCCCTGGACTTTGCTTTTCTATCCCTCATGTGTAAGGTAGCCCATATCAGAGGATGCAGGACCCTTCCTCCTTTACACTGCCTGGCATAAGGCAGGCCAGCAGAAAAGCTAGTTTCACTGTATGTATCACCAAATACTTAGTAACAGACAAACTGCTGTAATTTTGACTTGCATTATGGAGGCTTTGCTTTTTCTATAAATTATACAGTGGCATATTAAATAATCACAATGCAATGAGAATTGTCCAAGTAAGTGCACATTGTGATTTATTATCCCTGCTTTTTATTGTTGTTCTTTGCTTGCTTTAATTTGGTAAATCCAGTGATTTGAAATGAGTCTCCAGTTCTTAGTGTGAAATAGGGAGGACTTACAGTTCCATTTGTTAATTTAGTCATAAATAGTAAAAAAACCCTGACCAAAGCCGGTCACTAATATAGGTGTTTTGGAAACAATTGTCTAGCCTCACTACAGAGGAAGAAAATAACTTGTGCTGAAAGGAAAAGAAATATTTATTTGCTATGTGTGCAAAGCATGTAACTACCTACTGTCAAGAGCCAAGAACAGCTTCCCACTACAGGGAGTAAGGGTTACCATTACCATTCCCTCTGCTTTTCCCGTTTGCCTCTGCCATTTGGAAAACACTTCCCTCTTTCACTTCTGCTCCTCTATCCAAGCCTCAAAACCTTTGCCTTTCCTACTGTCCAGAGCACTCGCCCTTTCACTTCTGCTTTTGATTCAGCTTTTATGAAGCCTTGAGGTCACCTCTTCCCCTCCTCTTCCATAAGTTTCTAGCTGACAATTTTGTTGTTCTTTGTCAGGCACTTGGTTGACTATTGAGGTTGCAGGTGATGTGGCAGGACAAGGCAAAGATGGAGGTAGGGTGGGTCTTGTGGATCTGGAACATTATGGAGTCTTCAGAGGATCTTCTTCATCATGTGAAAAGGCAACAAGATGAATAAAAGGCTCAGGATTAAGTACAGAAGAACCTAGAGAGGCATGAACATGCTTTCCTGGGGTGATTCATGAAGGACCTGAGGCAGTTCTTAGATGTCCAAATAACAGCCTTTATATGCCATCTCCTTCCCCAGCACAGTGCGATGTTCCACCCAGAGCTTCAAGGGTTCTGCCCAAAGCTTCCGAAGGTCTTCAGTGGGTGGCAGCCTCCCTTTTCTGCAGGTAGATCCCTTTCCCATTTCCAAACTGTGCTTACCAGGACGGTTGGCTGTGAATGTAGCATAGCTGTCTGTGCTGTGCTCTGCACACGTGAAGCTGGACAGGTGCCTCCAATCCTGGGTAGATGGGATGGAAGCAGCGGAGACTGCAAGTAGCAGGCAAGCCTCTGGGTGCTGCCACATCTGGTGGGACAGTACTCTCCAAATAGTGTCTCCTCTGAGAAAGGGCAGCATGGGACTGGATAGAAATGTCTTGTGAGCAGGGCCAGCCCATGTCCTGCCACGCGGACTGGGTTGGCAAAGCAAGATATAATGCTGTGACTAACCGGGAGAGCCTTGGTTACTACAAAGACAGATTTGTGTGCAGCAATGATTTAAAAAAACAGAACAACAGAGAAAAAGTTGGTATGAATAAAAGCTACAATGTAAAATATAATGGATCCACCGTGCAAAGTAGTGTCCACCAGACCCATACTGGATCAAATTTGTGCTTAAACCACAGGCACTCTAGTCCCCTTACAACTTCTAGCCAGTCTGGAGACTCTTCCTTGCCACATGGGATTTCCACGTTCATTTTTCTTTTCAAAGTCACCATAAAACTTTGCCTCATGACAAACATCTGGAGACTACACCTTTCCCTCACCTTTTTGATGAGTCTGAGATTTGTACATCAGTCAGAACAGGAGGGGTTTCTTTTTCCTACCAGTACTTCATCGTGTGGCAATGGGCAGCTAATGCCGCTGGGAGCAATATCTCCAGCTAAGCAAAATATCTTTCCTCTTGCCATGTGCAGAGGCTGCAAAGCTGCAGATCCACCAGGCATGCCAGCACCTTCTGTTTAAAATCTATTTTTCCTTTGGGTTTGGGCCAACAGTTCAAAGCCAATTGCAGTTGTTGGGTCCAGACTACTACGAAATGGCTTTCTCGGGTAGTGTCTAATACCTTTCCTTGACAGCGGGCTGTACTGGAGCGCGTTCCCATGTCCTGGCTCGGGGTTAGACACATTCAGCATGTCCTACAAAATGGAGGCTCAAATGCAAAATGGAATTCACAGTTGGAGACTGCTGTATCCCACTGTGTCATGGCATAAATGGTACTCCTCCAGCTGCCTAGAACAGCACACTCGCCCCTGGTCTCCCTGCCCTGGAGAGAAAACAGTAAAATTAGATAGGGAGATGGACAATAAAAAAAGATTGGAGGCATGGAATGACTTCCATATGAAAAGAGACTGAAAAGGTTGCGATCATTTAGAGAGGAAATGAAAAAGAAAAGTATATGGTAGAGCTATCCAAGCTAGTTACTAGTACTGGGAGATAAATTAGATGCTCTTCCTTACCATTTTTCCTTACACAAAAAAACCCAGGGGAACCCTCACTGAAACTGAGACACCAAATTAAAACTGATAAAATCAATTGCACAACATATATTTAACTTATGAAAGTCATTATTTGGGGATATCACTGAGATCAGGAAGATAGAGGGCATCAAAGAGGTACAGAAATTTCCATGTAGTGGAAATACCTGTGGGATCATAACTATGAATAAATAAATAGAAAAAACCTAAGCTATTCTATACTGGGTGGGAGACATGTAAAACCTTCCTCTTGTTCACTGAATCTGGTTTTGATGCATCTGGAGACCCTTTGGTGTCCCTGATCATGCACTGGCAACCATGTGAAGTGAAAGGAATGTGTCTCAGGAGGATGGAGAAGAGGGAGACGTAGTCATGCCCTCCTCTCCATGCCAGTGCTGTGAGGAGTGCAGCCATCAGCACCTCTTGAAACCACTGACAACTGCTGGACTTTGGTGGGCTGTTGAGTTTGGCATAAGGGAAAGACAGATTAATGAGGCATCAGGGACAGGACTTAACTGTGTGGTAGCTCCTTGTCAGCAAGAATGTTGACAGATCCCAAGACCTCTTAGTCCATAGATGCCCCTGCCATGGATACATATCTATAGGGCCCTTAAGGCAAAATCCAAAGAAGGATGTGGACACCTAATGTATGATTTAGACTGTCACCAAGTACCAAAATTTAAGCCAAAAAAGCTTAGGTTCCTACAACTTTGCAGCTGTGTACAGTCAGAAGTCCTGCTGGTTTGGCTGAGCTGAACCTAAATCTTTCAAGAACTATAGTTCAGGAGTCCCCACTGCTGGGGAAAGTGTCCAGAGCAGAATACTGCAGAGCCCAGCCTGTGCTTTCTCTGGCCTCATGAATTCTCATTTTCCTGTTGGCACAGGGGCTTATCCTCATCAGGAGGTGTGGGAGCTGCTCCACCTGCCTCCCAGGGAAACAAGCAATTGATGTGGTCCATGGTTGGGTGGCTAGGACACCTTCAAGGGAGGGGGTGATATGGAGTCTGAGCACCCTAAGACAAGGGAATTTACCTCTCTCTTGCTCTTAAGGGAAATCACAGGCTAACTGCTGAGCTGTTATGTATAAAACTCTTACCACCACCCCTGTTAATGAAAGTATCTCAGGCTTTCATTACTGTCAGAGAACTTTAGGTGTGCTTTGAACATGTTTACTGGATTCAGCCTCCATGAACTGAGGCACAATCCACGAATCTCACAGTCTTTGGCAGAGATGGAGAAAAAGTATTTGGCTCAGCCAGTATCATGGTTCCATTGGGCATGCTTTGTAGCAGAAATGTTGACGCCAAAGTAAGCTTTCCTGTCCAAACTCAAGCGCTTACAGACTCTCAGACATCTAAAGGATTAAGTAAATCCTTTGTGGATCACATATTTGGACATGGGTGACTAAATTCTGCCTAAACTGCTTGGAAGTTGGTTTGTGCACATTGTAATTTTCCAGTTCCTTCAAACTAACCCTTTGGTGTTATATTGGTGATAATTACTTCTCCCTCTTTGACTGTCTGTCTCAAAGGGACCTCTCTTCTTACTAGTGTAACTTTTTGCACAACTGGTAGAAACCATCTTCTCTCTCAAATCACCTCGCTGACTAACATAGCCAAATCCAGACCAATTGTTTGCATTCCAGATTTCGTTTTGAAGTCTGCTGCCTCCTTTTCTGAACTAATGAACAGCTCCTCTACCTTGTCTGTTTTTTCCTAACCACTTCAGCTGGTATGATGCAAGATGTTATTTCTTTCTATCAGCTTTACCATGTTTCCATTAAAGTGTTATATGTACAAGAGCATTAAATGTCTGGGAAAGACATATCCAATGTCACTGAGCACTCTCAACAGCTCAAAGGAAAACCAAGCACTTTGTCTAAATGTGTACCGCTTGCAGCCAGAAGATAAATATTCTGACCCTGAGAGGAAAGTTCTACCATTGACAGAGAACTGAAGAGCTGTGTAGGTAGAGGCAGTTATTACAGTCCTGCTGCTCAGCCACTGTGTTCCCCATAGAAAAGCTGTGCAGCTGTTCTGCTATTTTTCACGAGAGACTGACTCCTTTTCTAGCTGGTCGTACCCTGGGGGAGCTCCTCCAGGAGTTTTTCCAGCTAGAGCAAGATTTGGGAGGGCCAAGGCCATCTCCTCATCAGGAGCAGGCAGGAGGCAGACTACCTGTTGCAAAGAAATATGAAGACCAGTGAAATATCCAGGGTGAGATTCATCCTGCCTAGCTGCTGATGTCAAGCATAGAGATGTCCACACCTGCGTTGGTCATCTAGATCCCCCGAGAGCCTGTGGAGATCTATTTAAGACATTCTGCATTACAGCAAGATGAAGCGCATCCAGAAGTGTTTGTTTCTCCCCTCCGCCCCAATGCCAAATGAGCCCTGTGCTAACTAGGTCAGACATAGACATCTACATCCAACTGATCCCATCCTCAGCTGAAGATGAAGTGGGTGGATGCTTGCCTCTTTGCTGAGGCTGGCTGGACCTGGAGAGCTTGCTCTCACTCCACATAATGTGCTGCTGTCTCAGAGAGGGAGAGCAGCCATCCTCAGTGCATTTGCTTTGCTCCCTGCTACTTGTGCCAGGAGGGCGGTGGCACATCTGCATCTCTCCCCAGTCACAGCTGGTTGAGGGCAGACAGATGCGGTAACAGATCCTCCGTACAAGGCACCTCCCGAGGGCCTGCTACGAGGGGAAGACTGTCGCAGCGTTTGAAGTAAGGGTGGCCAGTGAGAGATGCATCCCTCTTTCTCTTATTTTGTTTTCACCCACATGGCACATAGCTGCTTATAGAATGAGATCCAGCCCTCTAGGATATACACAGGCTTGCATGTGTTGGATGCACGCATATAGATGTGTGTCTGTATGTAGTTTATTAAGAATTAAAAATGCTTCTTTTTGCCTCAGACAGTGCTTCCAGTGCTTGCCTTTTCAGTTGGGGGGACTGTGTTTTTAATCTCACTAATACAAAGAAAACAATGGACCTCTTTCTCTGCTAGCTGTAAAGGGTCATAAGTAAAATGAGTTTTGGCAGACTTGTTCCAACTAGACATGCAACCACATGCAAAAATGACTCTAAATTTAGCATGTCATTTGTCAGAGTTAACCCTTCCCTTCCTCAAAGAAAAGGAGCTTATTTGTTATCTTCTTGTAGTCTGTATTTGCAAATGGATCTTGCCTCTATAAAACTCTGAACTGCAGGAATTTATAATGGCCTTTTCTTGTGTAAGCCTTTATTTCTCTTCAGAGTTATGACAAATGCAAGTTTATCCCTGCTTCTGGGAACTGGACACGGTACTTTCATACAAGATTGAGTACACTTAAAACCAAGGGAAGTGTTTTCCTCTTGTGTTTTGGATGGTGCTGGGATGGTCTTGCTTTTTTGTATGGACCTTAAAAACTGTTGGACTCAACCCTGTGTATTCCTGCAAGTCCCAGTCAACAGCATGAAAGTAGTTTAATGGAATAAGGTTACTGCTGTGAGAAATCACTGAACTTAAGTCAGTCCAGAAGTCTTTGAGAAATATTATATTGCACCTGAGACTTTATGCACACAGCCATTGGTGTAATACCTGTTACAGCAGGAGAAACAGGAACTGACCTTCAGCTGCAGCTATTTCCAGCAGGAAAAGAAACACTGAAAACGTCCCAGTCCATTTTCCAGCCCATGAGGTTTCTGACCTTGTTTTATATGGTTATCAAAGATAAACAAGGAGGGGCTTCAATGCAAGATGAAGTTCACATAAATCATTGGTTTAAGCTAAGAAACTGATGCCTATTGAGTGGTGCCAGTAATTATGTTGGGCAAGGCAAATGGTTTGGATGTATGAGAGAAAGCAGGAGCTTACCTACTTTGAAATGTATTTCTTGGAAAAGTTGCTCTGAACTGGTCTGATTCTGCCTGTGTTTCTCCCTCTTAGTCTCTTTTCCCTCCCCCAACCAAGAGAACACCGTTCCCAGAAATCCCAAAGGACATTCCTAATTGAAAGCAATGATCATGAGTCATTCCTGTATATTAAGTGAAATACTCTTGCATGCCTCCCAAGGGATAAAGTGATTAAACCCACTAGAGAAGGGCCCAGGAACTCCTGCTGTCCCTGAAAACCTTGAAATTAAAAATCAAGAAGATAAGCTGGTAGTACAGTATTTTCTTTCAAAACACGTCTCTGAACTACTAGAGCCCACATACAAAGAGACAGAAAATGAATTGCATTTCTGACGGTTTGAGATTCAGATTTTGTCAACTGAGACTGTTTGTTCTTCTGAGCAAACTGTATGCTACACTGTCCTGTTGTCTGGGATATAATGGAATATAATGTTAGCCTCGGACAGTGGTTGTTGAGCCAGTGCCAGCCTCACTAATGAGCATGTGGTTTCAATAATAATATGGCTACTTGTAAGATGGCTGGCCACAAGCCAAGCACTTAATATGGAGGGGGCAACAGATGTAAAAAAGTACCATCCCTGACATGATTGCATTTCCAAAAATTCTCTGGCAAAAAAGTTAAGACTCAGCAAACCGGGATAATGAAGAATCTCCCCATATCAGAAAAGGATGAAGCTCTGACAAATGAATAGGAGCCCTATGGGCTTTGCGCACATATGGTAAAAAATAAGAAATATAAGAACAGGGGTGATAAAGGAACTGATAATTCTTCCTCGCGGAAAAAATTCAGGCTGGTAACGGAAGGCTGGATGGTTAGGTTTCTTTCCTTTCCTTTCCTTTCCTTTCCTTTCCTTTCCTTTCCTTTCCTTTCCTTTCCTTTCCTTTCCTTTCCTTTCCTTTCCTTTCCTTTCCTTTCCTTTCCTTTCCTTTCCTTTCCTTTCCTTTCCTTTCCTTTCCTTTCCTTTCCTTTCCTTTCCTTTCCTTTCCTTTCCTTTCCTTTCCTTTCCTTTCCTTTCCTTTCCTTTCCTTTCCTTTCCTTTCCTTTCCTTTCCTTTCCTTTCCTTTCCTTTCCTTTCCTTTCCTTTCCTTTCCTTTCCTTTCCTTTCCTTTCCTTTCCTTTCCTTTCCTTTCCTTTCCTTTCCTTTCCTTTCCTTTTCTTTTCTTTTCTTTTCTTTTCTTTTCTTTTCTTTTCTTTTCTTTTCTTTTCTTTTCTTTTCTTTTCTTTTCTTTTCTTTTCTTTTCTTTTCTTTTCTTTTCTTTTCTTTTCTTTTCTTTTCTTTTCTTTTCTTTTCTTTTCTTTTCTTTTCTTTTCTTTTCTTTTCTTTTCTTTTCTTTTCTTTTCTTTTCTTTTCTTTTCTTTTCTTTTCTTTTCTTTTCTTTTCTTTTCTTTTCTTTTCTTTTCTTTTCTTTTCTTTTCTTTTCTTTTCTTTTCTTTTCTTTTCTTTTCTTTTCTTTTCTTTTCTTTTCTTTTCTTTTCTTTTCTTTTCTTTTCTTTTCTTTTCTTTTCTTTTCTTTTCTTTTCTTTTCTTTTCTTTTCTTTTCTTTTCTTTTCTTTTCTTTTCTTTTCTTTTCTTTTCTTTTCTTTTCTTTTCTTTTCTTTTCTTTTCTTTTCTTTTCTTTTCTTTTCTTTTCTTTTCTTTTCTTTTCTTTTCTTTTCTTTTCTTTTCTTTTCTTTTCTTTTCTTTTCTTTTCTTTTCTTTTCTTTTCTTTTCTTTTCTTTTCTTTTCTTTTCTTTTCTTTTCTTTTCTTTTCTTTTCTTTTCTTTTCTTTTCTTTTCTTTTCTTTTCTTTTCTTTTCTTTTCTTTTCTTTTCTTTTCTTTTCTTTTTTCTTTTCTTTTCTTTTTTCTTTTCTTTTTTCTTTTCTTTTTTCTTTTCTTTTTTCTTTTCTTTTTTCTTTTTTCTCTGTCTTTTGACATTCCAGACTTGGACCTAAAAGTCCAAGTGTATCAAGACAGTGAAATGAATTATAGTTTAATAATATTCCCACCACACAGACAAAATGGATTCAATTACATAATGGTAGCATTAAATGTTATTAAGAAGGGGATCCAGAGTCTTGAGGCCAGACTTTCAGAAAATCATGATAAGCTGCTTAAAACAGCTGAAATAGCACATTTATAGGTTTTCCAGCCATAGGTTTGCTGAGGGGAGGGAGCACAGGGAAGGAGTCGTTACGTTTGCTCAGAGGCTCTGGTGTGCTAATCTGTTATCGAGGATTTAGTGTGTAGAAAAGCGGTGCCAGAAAGTTTCCGATTTGATTATTACGTCTTAACCTGTACAGTTTGGGGATGCTTTCCGGAGTGGCTGCTGTTACAAGAGAGCACACGTGAGAGGGTTTTGGATGGAAATGCTGGTTCTTGGGCTCCAGCCATGGCAGTGGGGAATGGCTAAGCCAGCCAAAAGCTGGCAGAAGGGAGGCAGAGGCAGCCCTGCCCTGTGTGAAGCTGCCCCAAATGCTCCCTGCCCAGTCACCCGTGGGATCTCGGGTGACATGAAGGTGCTGAGCTGCTTTCACACAGCCAGACATGTCTGTCCAGGGCTGCTGAGGAGGCCTCTGGGTGGATGGGACACCATTGAAACATGGGGCACACTGCACAGCTCTCCCAGAATGGGACAGGCACAGGCAGAGCATTGTTTTCTCCTACAAAACCCCCAAAAGAATTTTCTGTTCTTGATATTTAGAATTACGCTTACAGGTAACATTTCATGATCCCTTAACCATGTTTCTTGTCTTTTTTTTCCTATCTGGAGAAAAGGAAGATATGATTAAAAAAAGGTAGGAGAGAAGAAAAAGAATCCCCAACTTTTTTTTTCACTGCTTTTCCATTTTTTTCATTTGAAAAATTGGATAAAAGTTAAAAAGAAGAGAAAAGCAGAAGAAAGAGCGGTCAGAACACAAAGGACTTAAAAACTAAAAATAGAAGCATGAACTTTTCTGACTGCCAGCACACAAATGAATTATTATTTTCAGGTAAAGGAATTTTTAGTTCACAACAGTGATAAGACATAAATGTTCCCCCTGAATTTTATAGATGATGATATTAACAGGATTTCAATGGAAAATTTCAATTTCTGTAACTAATATATTTCTAAGACAGTTTTGAAACTTCAGTTATTTCAGACAATTCTGGTATAAACTTTTCCAAATGCTCCAAACTCCTTGTTATCTTGACGAAGTCTCCCTGAATATTTCCCCAAATTCGGATGCACTTACTGAAACTGGGTTGTTGTCTACTACTTACCAGGGAATGTTTCTTTGTGAAAGCTGCTTGGACTAGAATAATGTTGCGTGCCAGGTTTGGGAGGCATTTCAAGCCCTGTTGAGTGGGCAACACTTTCATCGGGGTGCTTGCTGATTCGTGGTCTTATGACAAATGGTTCATGACCAGGGAATGGCATATATTCGTTGGTGGTAGGCAAGAGAGCGTTTCACTTCTATGCTTCTTCTAACAAAATGTCCACAGGTACCTCACTGATCAAATATTCTTACCCTCCAGTTGTGCTTTGGGGGCTTATCTGAGAAGAGCTCTGAAGTGTCTCAGTCCTGATCAGTCCTGTGCAATATGATACCTGGGATGATGCACATACCCTGGCACTGGCCACTGAAAAACCAGCTGTGTGAGGCTTCCTCCATCCTTGAAGGGGAAGGAGAGCAACAGAGACCTCTGCAGGGTGTTTCTTCTCAACCTCAGTAGGTGTCTAAGGGAGAGAGGATAAATTGCCCTGTGAAGGTGCTGCTTCTCATGTGTTTTTGTCACGGAAGAGGGGTCTAAACATCTAGCTGCCAGGCGAGTAGGTTGCTAAAGTTAAATGAGATGTATCTTGCCTATACCATGGGCTGTTGGCAATGTTGCATCCTTCACGTCCTGCCAATCCAAAAGTGCTCTGCAATTGTCATACAGCTTTACTTTCAATGAATTGATATTACAGATTCTTATTTTGGCTGAAGTGCATTAACTGTATAAACAGTCGAGTAAACTGGGCACCACAAAAGCTTGCTGGCTGGTTGCTGCATGCCCCCTAGGCAATAAAAACATGTGCAAAGAACAAAGAGCTGCACAAATCGACTGCAGATATGACCACACACGTTAAGATGTAACACGTCATTGAGACAGGAGAAAAAGCCTTTGTAGCAACCAGCACTGGGTGGAACTGGCTAATCCCATTAAAGAGCACCAAAACCCATTGATAAAGGGCCAGCTTTTGTGCTCTCACTTACACTGGGGCAAACCTACTGACCTCAGGGAAAAGGAGCAGAGAGCAGAACCTGGCTCAGCGCAAGTCCCCATCCTAGCCTGCAGAGATGGCAGCATGTGTGGTAAGTGGCAGGGCTGACATGAAAGTGTGTGTGGCACTGGTTTCTTTGAGCACCCTGCTGTCTGAGAGACAGAAGGCTGAGGGAAGCTTATAAATCTACTCACACCAGGATGTTATGGCATGTGAACGTGCGGATTTCTGGGGAAAGACAATGAGAGCCACGCAGATATTGTGGTTCTTGGGAAACTGACTGCTCCGAGCTTTGATCCTTGGAGCCTGCAGGCTGTCCCAGGCATCCCTGTATTTCAGCATGCTGCAAAGCTCTGGTTGGTCTTTGCTTGGATGCTGGGATGAGAAACTAGGGAACACGGAAGGCAAGGTGCTCACTTGCACGATTGATGAAGGAGGTGCTGACCCTGTTCCCAGCCAAGACAGGCCTCCAGGGATCCCCAGGAGGTATTGTGCTGATACCTTGTTTTCAGACTGAAGGAGGCTTTCAACCTCTGTTCTTGTGAGTGATTATGCAAAAAAATAAAAAGCTAACTGAACTACCTTGAATAGTTCATGTCGTGCTATTTTATACTCTTTGGGATTTTATATGAGAGATGGTTTGTCTCATACAGACTTGCATCCTTTGAATATAATGCCTCGACCCTGTGGTGACAGCCCCAGCTTATCCCAGCTCTCCTCCAGCCGACAGGCACCACGTAGCTGAGTGCACATTTGTAGCCTGCCTGCATGCTCACTTGCCAGCCAGAAAGCCTGTGCTGGCTGCCCAGGTGCTCCCTGCCAAATATAACAGCTGAGTTTGGCGCGTCCTTTCTTCACCGGGGTCACAAATTCAGGTCTATCTTCTCCTTCCTCACTTAATGTTCATTGAAACTGGAATCACAATTTATTAGGGTGTGTGTACTGAGAGGAAGAGGAGGCTAAAAGACAGGCAGGCAAGCAGGCAGCACAACTTCAGGATTCTTGTTTCCTAAGCTAAGATTAACCAAAGTTTACACAGGCTTTGGTTTGGGGTGCATCTTGGTTCAGGGAGCAAAGGCTTGTGCCAGGCTGTGGGAAATGGTCATGGGGCTGTGGTGGGACGGGCAGAGAGAGCCCTCCTCCACCCAGGGATCCTTCTTGCCATTACAATCCTGGGCTGTTGACTTGGGGCCACCTACAGGGACACCACCACAGGAGAAGAGGCTCCCTCTGTTGCTCTTGTCCTGTGGGGCTCAGGGATCCTTCTCGCTTCCTAAATTCATGTCAGGGTGAGCCCCTAGATGAAGAAACCCAGGGCAAGGGGGCTGCATGGAGCCTCAGCACCGTCTAGCCCCACCTGGGCTGGGTGCCCTGGGGAACCAATGTACCCGGTGATGTGCTCAGCCTTGCCCAAGTGCCTGCTGATGGTGGCGCCAGCCTTTCCTAGTCTCGCTGTCTCAGACCATGGTGCTTTTGTGAGATCGTTTGCTTATGTGAAAGGTTTAAGAAGTTTGTGTCTGCCCAGTTAAAAAAAAAAAAAAAGATAATTCTTGAATTCTTGTTTCTTTCCATGCTGGCCTGTTCCTATACACAAAAAGTTTAAAATAAAGGTGGGGAATGCATCTCTGCTTTTACAACTCTATTTGGAGGCATTTGCTGTATGTAGTTACACATATTTAATTTTGCATGAGTTCTTTGCAGTTCACCTCTACGCAGATGTTCGTCTACACCTGAAAACATGAGAAGGGCTTGGAGTTGGCTAAGCCAAGGGAGGAGAGCCCAATCAACCCACAAGTGAATTTTTACAGGGAATATATTTTTAGACTAAGAATTTTAAAACTTGTGTATGTCTGTGAATCTGGTTGTGCATGAGGCTTTCTTTTTGTCTGTCTCCTGGCCCCGCTCCCTCCTTTCCTCCTCCTGCCTGTTTCCTACCTCTCCCCCTCCCCATCCTGCCTCAGAAAATTAGCTTTCATTGGGCTTTTATAGCTGCACTTTTAAGTCAGTCAAGATTATTTTCTGGTGCTTAAATTCCTAGTTAACATGTCATGGTGCCATTCAGTGCTGGAAATGATGTAATTTATTGGGTAGCTGGTCAATTGCACAAATAGCTGGAAAAACAAGTTTAGCTTGATATAAATAACAAGACACAACAGTATATACAGTACAACACCTTGCCTCCTGCTGCAAATCTCCTGATTTCTGTTATTCTGGTTTCAGCACGCCGAGCTGCCTCCTTACATTCACTACTATGAAATAAGATAATTATAGCACAAGTAAATATTACCCAATCAATCTACTGCAACAACTGTTAAAACAAGCCATCTTATAAATTTTGCTAACAAAATATGCCTCAACCCAATATACACAGAAGGTAAGTTTCTCTGACCTTCAAATAAATTTCAAGAGCAAAGAACGTTACATGCATAATGAACATCCAGTGATGAGAGGCAGAGCTGGGGTCCAGCCCTGTTTCCTCCGACCCCCTGAAATCTCCCCGAGCTCAGCGGCAGAAGGATGGTGTGTTTGGGACAGCTTCTCTTTTTATGTACATTGTAAATAGCAATAGTCCTCTGAAATCACAGTTTCCCTTCTTCCCTTAAGCCCAGTGGCTGCACTCAGGCAAATTAACCTTCCTCTTCCCAGGACAATACCAGACTCCAGTTCTTACAGGTGTGATGGCCACACACAACATCAGCAGTTTGGTGCAAGGAAACCATAAAGCCTCTTCAAAAACCAGAGCATCCTTTCCTTCTCCCTACCAAACCCATTTAAAAAGAAAAAAAAAAAATCAGCAGAGATCAGAATTAAATTACTCAGCAGTAGGCTACGCACATTTTTGCACAGAAAGTACTGCATGGGCTCATAACATTGTGTACTGCAGAAGACCGCTTGAATCAGGGGCAAACTTTTGGACCAGCTATAGCAGCAGGCCTGTTTTGAAAAATGCTACTGGATTTAAGGTTTAAATCCAAGCAGTGCTCTGTAGGTTTGCCTAACTGACTCACGATGAGAAGACAGTTTCTATTCGGGTGGGGATAGAGGAGAAAAAGAAGCCAAAATGCCTGATTGTAAAGATTAATGCCTTTTAGAAGAAAATAAAGATGTTCTGAATCTGTGTGTGGCAGAGAGGGGTCTCATGGGAGAAGCTAATTATGATATACTGCTTGAATACCATTATGCACTAATTACTGAAAAAAGATGATGGATTTGAAAACCTTTGTGTTACTAAATGGAAGCAGAGTAGGGCCAGTGTTGGCAGCTTTTGAAAACCCCACTGCAAGAAGCAGCCGGATCATGCATTGCCTGGACATCTCCCAACAAGCATGTGCTAAGTTTCCAACACAAAAGGTGAAGTACGGCCATCTAACCCCTGCCAGATCCAGGTATCAGAGGAGGTTGGTTGCTCTGCCCAGACCTTGTGTGGGATGTAAGGTGGGAATGAAGGCGTGCACCATTTGTACAACTGGTCTGCAAGCTGTGGGGAGTGTACGGTCTGGACTTGCAGGAGAGAGAGCGAGCCATTTCCTACTTGATATCACTCAGAAATGTTGCCTTAGATTTATCTCTAATGTCCCTCTAAATAGGGACTTGAGGTATGGTGGTACCACCCAAGACTCCTCAGGACTCAGTGGAGAAAGAGAAAGATCTCAGAAGGTGATGTGGGGTCCAAGGTAGGCTGAAACATCTTTTTCTAAAAAGCTGAGTAAATTTGGTTTTCTTCCTGCTGCCTGGGGAAGTGCCCTGGGGGTGGTGGCAGGGTAGGTCTGGGATGACATAGCATGGCTAAAGCCCCTGTAAAATCCACCCTCCATTTCAAATGTGTTATGTGGAGGAGGAGTAGGGTGGGCTGGAGGTGAAATATTGCGTTCATGCCTACAGTAATGGAGGAGCAGCACTTATTAGCTCTGGTATACTCTGTGCTGCACCTTCTCTGCCAGTCTCTGGACCTGAAGCATGCCTCTTTGCTAGTGCCACTTGTCTGCTGGGAAGCCAGATGCATGTGCTGCCTCTCACAGGGTTTTTGCAACATGGACTAACATCCTTAAGGATTGGGACCACTGAAAACACTGGTGTGGCTCATCTTGCTGTCTCTCTGTTGTGGTAAACTAAATGTCCTTAAGACCATTTGTTGTTGTAGAATGGCCTATTTCCTTACCTGTTGGACTGTTTCACCTGCCAAAAGAGGCACCTGTTCAAATTTCCCACCTGAACAGCCCCTTGCTCATGTTAACCCCTAAATCATGCCTGGAAACTGAATGTGACAGTGCTAGTTAGCATGGGACAAAAGCCATGTCCCAAATTTTTCATGCCCAGTGTCCATAGCGGCCTCTTCAAGGTCCCTGAAACTTGTCCAGGGCCTGACTGACCCGAAAAATTTCTCAGGGTCTATCCTAGCAGTTGAGCAGAACAGACAGCTAACCTCCAGGCATGGGCACTGTTTATTATACTAATTCCTAGGTGGCCTCATGGTCCTATTTTCTTTAACATGGAGTGACCAGAGAGTAAGCCTTCATGCATATGGGATGCAAAAAATGCAGAGAACAAGCTGAAATACATAAATGCATTTGCTTGCAGTGACTTCCCCTGGGATCTGGTCGAATCTGTTGCTTCTGGCAAATTTTAAAAACTACAGACGAATGCTGAGGAACGTACAGAAGATGTCTGGAAATGAAGCCCATGACCTGGTGATCTCCTCTGGTCAGAAAGCAAACCCACTTTTCCATTACCTTTGATGTGTTGTTGGCTAAAAGAGGAGGACGTACTTTCTGTCCCTCCAAGGAGATGCTTCTGGTTTGTGCGTGTCAGCCATATTTATACAGCCCATAGAGCTGAATGGAATTCATTGTCTGACATAGATCTTTTGTTGTTGTTTTTTGCTGAAAATCTGGCTTTCTCATCAAGTGAGGTTTTTTTGCAGGAAAATTCTCAAGTCTTCCCCCCCCCTGCTTTTTCGGACAAAAGTTTGAATTTTTGAAAGACATTTTGAATAAAAGCAAAGTATTTGTTTTCTAATTTTTTTCGTTTTCAGGAGAACAAGCATTGCCCACCCCTGGTGAGGTGCTGAGCATGCACCTAGGGAGGAACAACCCCAGGTGCCAGTATATGTGAGGCAACCCAGCTGGAAAGCTGCTTGGCAGAAAAGGACCTGGGGATCCTGTTGGACACCAAGTTCACCATTAGCCAACAATGTGCCCTTGTGGCAAAGAAGGCTAATCGGATCATGGGTTGTGTTAGAAGGACTGTTGCCAGCAGGTCAAGGGAGATGATCCTTCCCATCTACTCAGCACTAATGAGGCCACACCTAGAGTACTGTATCCAGTTCTGGGCTCCTCAGCACAAGAGAGACATGAACATACTGGAGACAGTCCAACGAAGGGATGCAAAGATGATTAGGAGGCTGGAGCACCTCTCCTATGAGGAAAGGCTGGGAGAGCTGGCACTGTTTAGCCTGGAGAAGAGAAGGCTCAAGGGCATCTTATATATAAATACCTGAAGGGAGAGTGCAAAGAAGACGAGGTCACACTCTTTTCAGTGGTGCCCAGTGATAGGACCAGAGGTAATGGACATAAACTGAAACACAGGGGGTTCTCTCTGAGTATCAGGAAACACTTTTTCACTGTGAAGGTAACTGAGCAGTGGCAGAGGTTGCCCAGAGAGGTTGCAGAGTCTCTTGGAGATATTCAAAAGCCTACTGGACATGGTCCTAGGAAGCCTGCTCTAGGTGGCCCTGGTTAAGCAGGGGGCTTGGACCAGATGATCTCCCAAGGTCCCTTCCAACCTCAACCCTTCTGTGATACTGTGATTCTGAAAGCCTACTGGGAAATAATACAGCAGTACTGTAGGAAACTAAAGCAGCTGTAATCTTGCCTGTGCTCTCCATAGGGAGCAGTCCTTGAAGTCAGCTATTCCCAGAACCATACATGGATTTAATTTTTTGAAAGAAGTACTTGATTTGCTCCAAAAGAGTAGACAGGAGATAGGGACCTGGGAGTGAAGGTGGGATCAAGATGATGTGAGAGGCACCTTGAGATGGGTCTAAAAGGAATGAAGGGGTTCCCAGGAGAAGAGCAGTTGCATTGGCAGAGGCAGAGCCTGCCAGATAACCTGGAAAGGGCAGCATGGGAAGGCAGCTGCGCTACTCCCGTTGAAAGCGCTGGCTTGTTTGGTGCTGCCTTGTGTACCACCATGGGACCAGCTTTCTCCAAATGTGTTTCATGCCTGACATTCAAAGCTAGACATTCAAAATGGCCTCAGCACAGCCTTCCAGTCGAAACACCTGGAGTGAATGTGCAGACCCAACTGCATCCAGCCAGAAATGGAACAGGTTCTGCTGGTTTTAGAGTGTGAATGTTTCCTGCCTGGATGGAAAGACCTAGATTTGTTATTGCAAAGCTAGGGGCAATCTCACAAAGCTAAGCTTAGACCAATCAGAGAAGAAGAGGGCAACACACTGTGCAAGGGTGGAGAACAGGAGCATGGGATTTGGGGTGTGTGGTTTTGGGTGTGCATGTAAATTGTTTGTGTGGGCAATTTGCTGTTTTTACAGTGAAAAATCCTGATCTTCCAAAACTGCCTGTGTTGAAAAAAAGGGAGTGCAATTTTCACTACTCAGATTTATAATCTGCTCTCAAAAGTGTGCCCACAGGAAGCAAATTTAGAATTTTCTTCTCAGGACAGTGCTAGCTCAGGAGTTTAAAATATATCTTGAGCTAACATTTTCGTGAGTCATCCTGCATCACTGAATAAAGATATACATGATGTGAGCACTGCGGATTTAGGAACGAGCCAGGGTTGTTTTGTGCCTTGCTCCACTATTAAGAATTTTCTGATTCTGCCACCAGTGGTTCATTAGGGTGAGTCTGTCCCTGGTACAGCTCCACAGGATGCGATGGAGAGATGACTTCTGTCCTATAAACATGCTGCTAAGATCTGAGCGTGGATCTACGACTATGGATTTTTGTGGTACTTTCATGGGTATCGTTACACAGAATAGATAGTTAGGTACCAGCTCACAGTCTTATATCCTCAAAGGGAAAAATTAACTCCAATTTCTGTGTGTGAAATTATTCTGATTAACAGGAGATACATCAATACACTACAACAGGGTGTAAAATATGTTTGGTTTGTAATTACAACGAGCTGCACTGGGAGAATAAAGCGGGGGTTACATAAGGCCACATGTTTAATTCGAGGGCTATGAATACAAGGAAAGCTGATCTTTTATCATGATATCAATACAATGCAGTCATCCTGTGTGGGTTTTGCATACCATCCTGTCCACAGCCAGAGAAGTGACTTCTATTTCAGTAAGAATTAAAGCAAAAGCAAAGGAAGAACAAAGGGGTGAGGGAGTTGATCTGGGAGAGATGATGATAAATCCCACTGCATCTTGTAAAACCCTCCTGCTCTTTCCTCCATAGCAGCATTATTTTCCCATCATAACCACTTCCTTAATAAACAATTAAGCTTTGTGTTTGGAATCTAAACATATTTTTTGGGGGCGAGGGAGAGAGGGACTGGGTGGCTCAGGGTTTGGCAGTAACACAGTCAAGAGCCTCCAGTGGTTTGGATTTGATCCAGGTTGTGTTGCCCTCAATTTATTAGCTATCCTGGTGCATGGGGAATCACTGTCTCCCCTCCATACTGTTTTGGTGGGTCTACTCTGTAGTAACATCAAGCAAAACAAAATAGCGTGCATTTCTTCTCTCAGAAATATTTGACTGATTTGTTTTGAGAAGCGCATTCTTGCTGATGCTGTTCATGCCCCTCTGTAATGGAAACTCAGCTCGATAGCCAAGTGAATGCTGAATAAATGAATACAGGTATTCAGTCCTGATGTTTGATTACAAAAGTGATAGGGACAGAAAAGCAATGAGCCAGGTGGCTACATCTGCATCTGTACCTCCTGATAGCTGTGGGGATGACGCAGCACGGTCAGTCTGGTGTCACTGCACAGATGGACCGACGTGTTTCCATGAGCAAAGCAGCCACAAACTCAGCCACACACTCAGCACAGCTGCTGAGTTCTGTCACAGGAGAGGTCTTGCCTTCTCCTGTCAGCTAAGGAACACGTAGCACTGCTCTGGCCTTCAGGCTGAGCCCTGGTGTGGCAGTGGTCCAGTGTGAGCTCTTTCCCTTGCTTTTGGTGGCCTCCAGCCCCAAGCTGCACCTAGCACTAACCTCCCTCATGACGCTCGGCCTGTGCGGCCTCAATGTGAACAGCTTGCGGACGGGCCACAGGCCAAGAATTATTCAACAATTCTGAGAAATAAATCTGTGAAATCATAAGCGCTCTGCAGAAATTCACTCCTCAAATCAAAAGAAAAAAAAAAATGGAAAAGGACAATCTGGCAAATGGCTTGCTCTGAATAATTCACTTGTCTCCAGGATAAAGCCCGGGCTCCCCTCCTCTGCTCCCTAACCAGAGGCTGTGGGGACAGCTACGCTGCTACTGTCCACGCTGGTAATTGTCTGTGGCCTGAGATACTCCCTTGCTTTTCAGTGCCATCAATCTGGCAGCTTCCCATTGTATGTAATTATTATTAATCTCTTTTTTTCCCCCCAAATGCTTGGAAAATGATGAGATAGTTTGCTAACAGTTTTCTTGAAAGAAACAGCTGGGTTGTTCTACTTCTAGCTCTTTACAAAGGCTTTCTGCATGTCTGTCGAGCCAGGGTGTAGCGTGATGAGCTGTTTCTGTTGAGAAACCAGAGTTTACAGAATAAACAGAGTTGAGGTAAACCCTGATTATGGGGAAAGTCTGCGCGTTAGGCTCCCTCGCAGTCTTAACTCACACGACTGGCCTGTATTTTTGGAAACACTTCCAAGGTTTTTCCTTTGTGAATTGGTGCAAATGGCTTGTTGGAGCCAGGCGTGCCTAAATTCTCACTGACTTTTCCTTAATCTCTTTGACTCGAGCAGGGCCTCAGACAGGCGCGAGGAGATCAAGGGGGTCCCTGGGGAGCGCTCAGCCAGTGGGGTACCGTCCAGCAGAACCGGATTGGTGCTTCCAGCTCCTGGTCACGCACATAATTGTGTACTTTCCTAAATGGGAGAAGAAACAAAGCTATGTATGTCAATAAGCTAAAGGGAATTATCTCATGTACAAGGAACAGCAAACTGTGTTTTCCCTTGTTTGCTCTGGGATTTTCGGTCTTTGTACTAAATTCAGCACGCCAGAGATTGAGCGCAGCCCCCCTGCCTGAGGGCCACGTTCAGACATGTCGGGTCCTTGGGGTGGGAGTAGTGTGGTGAGGGGGATTTGATGAAAAATCAGCTGCAAGGGGAAGTGGCAGAGCTCAAGCAGCTCTTTTTCTTGGACTTTGCACCTCTGTATAACCTAACCACAGCGTAAGTGCCCTTGCTGCTGCCAACTCTTCTCACCAGGGCATTGCAACGTGGGGTGGAAACAGTCCCCATCGCCTCCGGCTCCTCAGGCTCCTCTCCAGGCCCTGCCTGAGCCCCCACACGATGAGAGCATGCGAAGCCTGAAACCTTTTTGTCACACAGCTATTGATTTTTGCAGAGTTACTAATATCGGTGTAGGTGGGATGAGGCATGTGCTGGTTGTGCCTCACGAGCCTGGAAAAGATCACACAATTCAAATGCCTATCTAAGAGCCCGATTGCCCACTCTGTCATGTGGTGGGAGTTATACAAGTGTCCTTGGTGGGTGTGAAATGCTAGATCTTTATTTGGACAGCCCAAAAGCCTGAGGTCTGGTGTTGACTTTACTTCAGTCCTTGCTTTAACAAAATCTCTTCCCTCTTCGTTGTGGGATTACTTGTAATGGGGCTGGGGCGAGATCTCTAGGTTGTGTGGCATTAGTCGCTGCTCTTTCCAGCCAGTGGGATTTTGCAGTTTTGAAGCCAGGAGGTGAGTGGCTTTCTAACTAAATACTCCAAGATTTCTGTTTGTTTTATTTTGCTCAGAGGGAGGTTCAAAGATAGGAGGCTGATTAAGAATGATGATGTGCTCCCACTCTGCTTCTGACTGTCCTTTAGCCAGACCTTCAAAGGGAGTTTTATTTGTTTGTGTTATGAACCAAATTTCTTGAGATCTGTGCTTACAAAAGGCCATGATATTACCTGGGAATTATTAATTGGGAGATGCTTACTACCTTCTGCTGCTCAAAAACAACTAGAACATGTTTGTGAAATGTGAAAGAAAAATGAAAACAATTTCCTATTCGCTCTCTTTGAAGTTAAGGGGGAAAAAACCCTCAGAGTATAGCTGAATTACCACATAAAGCAACATTTTTTTTTATTATTATGTAAAGATCAAAGTAGAGAGAGAAAAGTATTGCGAGGCGTTTACTTTGATGAGTTTGGTTAAAAATCAAAACCTGGTTTGATGGGGGAGATACAGACGCAAAGCACTATGTGCCACGGATTTGCTGAATATGTTAAAAAAGTGCTGAGCAGTATTAAATTAATGCAAAACTGAAGATTACACAAGGGTAAACACTGCAGCTAATGTTTGACTAGAGCTGAACCGAGGGCTGAGTGCCTCCACTTAATTTGCAGACCATGCCCACGGCAACCCCCAGGAGGCTGGGAGTGGAGGAGACAGACATTTTATAGTGAGGAGCTACATTATTATTTTTAAATTTAGAAAAAAAAAAAAAAGAAGTCTGGCTAATGTTACTGCTTCTAAACATTGGGGAGAGGGAACCGAGAGAAAGCAAGAAAGAAGGAACAGTGAGTGGCTTTTGGAGCTGAAAGAGAAAGATCTGCTAAGCTAATACCCAGTAGGTGCGAACGTCTCTAGTAAATACTAGATCATAAATAGAACTGAGAAAATCAGCATCGTTCAAAAAGCATGCTGCAGATAGCTATTCAGCCTGGAAGGGACTTGCATACACTGCTCAAGCATGTGTGTGAAAAGTGTGCTTTCCATGAGGGTTCATTTACATACCATCCAGCAACGAAATGGTTGTGGTGAGTGAACATGATGGCATAGGGAAAGCAGTGAAATACAAAGTGGCTTTCAAGTTCAAACGAATATTTGAAAATTATTTCTTCCACTCCACCCAGCTCAGATCATGGCACATTTTCCTTCCCTAGCAAGATGGGCCATCCCCATCATGCTGCCTGGTAGACTGATCCTGCCTCCTGGAAGGAAGAGCACAAAGGACTGCTCTTGCTTTGCAATGAAGAATTTTGTACGAGATCTTCCACTTATGAAGAGCATGTCTGAGCCCCTGATAATCTGTTGCAATTCCTATTTGTGTGAGTGGTTTGAGAAGTGAAAGGAAAGAGAGGAGGGCAGCACTGTGCTGGGACTGTAGCTGGTTTAAACTTATTCCTCAGATAATTTTTTTTTGGTCATTGAAGCCCTCAGTGCCTTTTAAGCATGATATGCTATGTCTTCAGTAGCACAGCACTGGATATCTTTAGATTGGGTTTTCATCATATACTTTAATTTTCTAGGCTGGGGGATGACCATAATTGCTGAACAATTCAATGTAATGGAATGGGCTAATTCAGCGCTTTTTACTGCATTTTTCCACATAATATCTAAAATCTTTTTTTCCACCATAACCCATGTTTATGAAAGCAAGTACTTAACCCGCACATTTCCTGGGCTTGAATCATTTCCTTAATAAGGCATAAAATTTTGCAAAATCACTCCCCTTACATTAACACATCATTATAAGGAGATATCAGTGTTTAGCACGTCAGAGGCGTACGCTAGTCTGTGCAATGTACAGCTACACCACACAGTTCAGACCCATGTACTGTGGCTTTCAAATAATAATTCTATAAAAGCAAGAGCTTTCCTTTCTTTTTCTTTCTTTCCTTACTTTTTTAATTCAATGTTTTCTTCCTAGCTGTTATAGGCTGTTCTCTTGCACAGGATGAAGTATGTCAAACATGCTAGCTTTACTTTTAGTTTTGGCTTTGAGTCTGATAAGTAGAAACAAAGCAGCAAGCAATGGATATGATTTGAAACTGCCATAACCGCAGTTCATAAAATAATATTAAAAGATGACAAAAGCCATAAAAATCTCTGTGTTCCCTTTTGTTGCTGTGTTCTGTCTGACAGGAATCTCCTTTTCCAGGGAGACACTGGAAAGGCTGATATATTACTTCAAAAATAAAAAAAAATATATATACAAACCAGAATTTCTCCTGTCATGGGGCTGTGAACTCATTGTATTGCTGCAGGACACTTGAACGTTCAGCACCCGGTGACCTGGGCACACAGGTAGAGTAACTTCTGGGAGCAATTCCTCTGACATCAAAAGATTTGCTTGCTTGCATTGACTTAAGCATGTGCTCAGGACCTGGTCTTCATGCAGATTTCTCATTGCTATGTGAACTTTGGTTTGGAACAAGACTTCTCACCAGAGCAGTTTTGCTGCAATAGCCTTTTGCATAGATGGGGTCACTGAGCTAAAAGCTCTATACCTTCTTACGAGTTGAACGCCTCTCTGTGTCCATTGAAAGGGTGGAGTGATCAAGCCTCTGCAGAGCCAGTTCCAGGGATGTGAGCCTGAACCTTGCTCTGGCTTTGTGCACTTCTGAGCTCTGTTAATTCAAGCCACTGTACCCACAAGGTGCATGCTAGGGGAAGGTCTCACAACTCTTGAAAAGTACTAGTCGAATCTTGCTTCATTTCTGATTGGGGACAGACCTCAGATCTGCCTGTGTTTCAGGCACTTGGACCATCTATCCCAGGAGCCAACTCTTGCTCACAAGAAGGCCGCTCAGCAGCTTTGTTCCTGGCTAAACTATAGCAGGCTCAGGTTTACAATAATAAAAATCTGTAAGATGTCATCATTGCATAACTTAACACAAATCAGACTCTTTGCTGGTGCCCCTGAACCTTCTCCCGTTTTATTGGCACGTGGTCTGGGTTTTGACCATTCAAGACACATCAGGATGAGTACACCAGAAGATAAAAAGAATAACAGGTTTAATGAAGACCTGAGTGATACAGGGTTAATGAAAAGTAAACACATGAGGGCTAGCCACAACCAGAATTAGCGCTGGTAGCCTGCTGGGTCAGTTCTTTACAGCGTGTTCAGGGTTAGGATGAGTGGCTAGCAGCATATTACTACAGTGAGGCTATTTGTGTGGGACTGGGCTTAGTTCTCTTGGAAATGTGAAATCATAATTATTGGGTTCCTTTCAGTTTGAAGCAATCCAGAAACGATACATCTTCTGAGTGTGTGGGTGGAGAATTTCCTTCTTTTCTTTCTCCTTTGCTCTGTCTCTCACATGTCCTTTTCTTCTTCTTGATCCTAATGAGTGACAGTAAATAGTACTGGGACAATTATTCGTACTGAATAATTTTGTTGATATATTTCACCCTGGAAACTCTTCAAGCACATTGTGATTTCTCTTGAAAGTGTTTGAAAAATGCCACTAACTGTAAGCTGCGTGGTATGGTTTCCCTTTCCCTAGTTGGATGACTGGCTCTGTGATGACGGCTCTGATGGGAGTGCTCAAATGGGTCAGGAATGTGGAGCATGTCCGGGTCTCGCGAATTTTTCATGAGTCACGGGATTTCCACCAGGTCAGAGCCTATTCCTTTGGTTAAAAAAAAAAAAAGAAACTCCATCTCTGTGGTGAATTTCAGTCCAGACCAGGAAAAATCCCACTCCCCCTCCCTCTGGCTGCCCATTTTCTTTTCCTGTGTTCTGGGTGAAGAGCAGCCCACGAGATCCCAAGTTGGCCAAGTTCATCCGAATTTCACAAGTAGTTGTGTAAGGGACACTTAGTTCCTACAGATTTTCTGCAGGCACGGTAGAGTAGAGAAGGCCTACCAAAAGGTTTGGGGAGCATAAATCCAGCTCGCTGCTGAACACCAGTGAACTGGGAGAGGAGGGGTCACACATGCTCCAACTAAGTGAAAATCTTCAAAGCTCAAGCTTTACTCCTGTCCAGATAATCCAGCATTAGACAACAAGGAGCTATGTGAGTGTTGTAGGTGAAAAATGGCTTACACTGTGAATGCTAACAGGCAGCAGATAATTGAGTGTATGTATGTATGTGGGTGAATGCCCCAAAATGAGCTTTTGAAAACTCAAGCAGATGCCTGCTACTTGCTAGCTGCAACTGGTCCAGCCTGGTTGTCAATTTTGGGGCTAAACAAAAGTAGCATGTCCTGAATTCTCCATTTAATAAAGAGATGTGGGGCAGAGACACCTATTAGGAGACTGATTATGTGCTTTTACACATAAACTATTTAGATCGTGAAATCTGGGGCTTGGTGTCCTGGAAAGCAGAGTTGCCCAAAAAGAAGGGCTCCCATAAAGAAGAAGTGGTAATGGAAGAGAGAAGGGGGGTAAGGAAAAGGAAGGTGATGATCCTGGAAGGAGGAAACCTGCTGGTAGTGGGGAAAGTTCCTGGAGATCAGGGAGATGGGGGGATCATTGCCACCAGTCCTGCTCAGTCACAGGATCGTGGCCAGCCCAAGTGAGAGCAGTATGAAGGTTGTGGGTCAGAAATCCTATGTATAGTCCCACCGCGTATGTTATTTTCCATGTGCTTTCCTTGGCCAGCCAGGGGTGTGCAGAGCTTGCTGGCTGTGCTCTCCCTTCTATGCCATCCACCTCCTTCTACCCCTGGGGTTACCCTACCAAGGGCAAATTGTGCTTCAAACTGATTTGCAATATAGTGATGCAACATTATAGTGTTTGCAATATAGTCATTAATCCAGGCTGGCACTTTTTAGGCAATGTCTAACATGCAGCATGCATGTCCCTGCTTTGAGGACTCTTGTTGAGGAAAGCAGACAAATGACAGAAAAACACAGAAAAGAGAAACGACTGTCTCCAGGTTCATCAAAGGTCAGCAGCACGACAAGTCTAATTCCTCCTGACACTGACCTACTGCCTCCTCACATTTTTGTCCTGGTAAACAGCTATCCAACACCAAATGCCTTGTGGCCCTTAGTACCTGTAGCATCAGTTGTCTAACTGAAAGCACTACTAGTTTGATATGGTTCTCTGGACCTTACCCAGGGCCCTATTTCCAGATAATTTTTCTATCATGTTCGACCACACATGGTTACACTTGGGTGGAAAACTGCTCTAAAAAGGTCATTCGTAATTTGGAGAGAATTGTTTCGAATGAAAAGATTTGAAAAAGGTGCTGAATGATCTGGGGAGTGAAAAAATCCCAGTGAAGGCCTGGAAAGCTAGGGAAAATGCTGATCATCATGGTGTGACTGAACTGTAAAGAGATGAAAAATGACAGTAGATAAGCTAATAGCAACACACATTTTCTTTATGTGTTTCTTTCTTTACTTTGTGTGGTTCTTGCTTAATTCCTTGCTTACTTTCTTGCCTGCCAACCTCTCCTCTCCTCTCCTCTCCTCTCCTCTCCTCTCCTTTCTTCTCTCCCCAGCTGTAACGAGGAAGGAGTCAGGTTGGTTATAGCTCTGATGGTGGAAGGGAGGGAGGGAGCATCCTGGAGTAACTCCAGCTGACACCAGGATTTGTATCTACTGCCTTTCCCTGTTTCAGCTGGAGAACTAGATCCTGCCTGTTGCTAGTCCTGGTGATGGTGGGTCAAGGAGGTTTACCTAGTTACCATCTCCCTTTCCAACCCACAGGGATCCAGTTATTCCACAATTTAGGAAGAGGCTGCTGCCCAGGCCATTTCTGTGGATGGGGAGCTGGTTGTTGGTGCTCTCAGCAAACCACCGAGGGGTCCTGACAGTGCAGAGCTTACAGGTGATGTGTCCTTACCCCGCTCCAGGGGTGGGTGCCGTCTCTGACAGAGAAGCAAAAGACAGAGAAGCAAAAGCCAAGAGAGAGGGACAAAAAGAGAAAGAGAGAGGGTATGGGAGAGAGCAGGAAAGAGAAGGAGAATTAAAAAAAAAATTATGTTTGAAATGAAGACTCACAAAGAGTCTTTTACTGAGGAGTTTTGAGCTTGGCATAACACAGAAGGTTACCAGTAAGGCACCGGCAGAAGCATACAGGCAGGTTAATGTCCCTAAAATAAAGTATGAGC
This sequence comes from Balaeniceps rex, assembly GCA_013401315.1. Lineage (NCBI taxonomy): Eukaryota > Metazoa > Chordata > Aves > Pelecaniformes > Balaenicipitidae > Balaeniceps > Balaeniceps rex. The sequence continues at coordinate 137,773 of VYZW01060866.1, forward strand.
CAGTAATAACAGGGTCTTACAAATAGCAAGCTACATCTGGTCAGAAAGTCTGCACAGTAACACACCATTAGATTTAGCAATCACTGTATATACAGAAACATGTCCCCACTTCCCAACAAGGACTGGGGACACACAGAAAAGGCTTTTGCTCCAGATGATAACCCAGCATTGGGGTAAGGAAGTGCCCGGGTGCAGAGGAGGGGCTCTGAGCCCCAGGAGCTGAGGATACTCTGCTTCATTAGTACAGCACCAAAGCAGGCATTTGCATGAAAAACTCACTGAGAGAAAATCAAAAGGGTGGCTGTTAGGTTAACATCACAGAGCTTCGTCAATATGGGAAAGCAACGAGCAGGACAAAGACTATTCTTTCTTGCTCGGTTTTCATATCTGTTGGGAGCTGTGCAGGCATAAGTGAATTTTTCCAGGTATTTTTTTGACAGTGAAATACCTCTTTATGGCAAAACTAGAGATATTGCATGAAGAGAAAAAAGATGGCATCTCTTATGCCTTAAAAATGCAAAAGAAGACAGAACTTACTGTTTGAAGTAGTTCACATCGCATTTTTATTAATAAAGTCTTTCTTTTATGGGTTTTAAATACTAGTTCTTCTCCCTGTCACATGTTCATTTGCCTCCTAACACACTATGCATATAGCAGACTATTTCTTCAAGAAATATAGTCTGAAAATAATCAACATTTCTAGGGGCAATGCCAGCTATTTCTCTGCTCCCCCCTGCCATTTTATTATGGTGAAAGCACAAAGGAAGCCAGGTGGATATGAAATATTGTGCCTGAAAAAATCCATACAGATGGAGAAATTTAAAAATGACAGGAATGAAACAGTAATCTATTCACATGCATAACAGCATCCGTCCAGCAAATGGCACGCTGTGCAGTCACTGGGAACCCAAGGGCCAATCTCCTGGGCTCTCTGCCTAACTCTGCTTTTTCACAGTCTCATGAAGGCACTACCAGTTTGGGGGGAGGCAAAAACCTGGTGCAGGGAATTAAGAGTAACTCAAGTAAGGGACTTACACACTGAGGAGGTCAGCATCTCTTAACTGAATATTTACATACCTGTCAGAGTGGGGTCTGGCTGAATAGGGCTGCTCAGGAGCAAAGGCAGATGGTAAAACAGGATTGCCCAAGAGCAGGGGTTTTCACTGAGGTTTGGCCAAGATCAAAGGAAAATGGCACCACTGGGCTGACCAGGCTATGGCAAGCTATACCTGTGTAGGAGCAAATCCCTATGTGGTCTGTCCATCTGTAGTTTCTTGCAGGATGAGGGCTGTAATTTTTTTCTGAGAGACTTGATGATTCAGCAAAATAAAATTAGTCTCTTTGTCTTGGCATGAATACTCTTTTCAGGCTGTTCCTCTGCCCAAGACTGAAAATGATTTCATAAAGAGATGAAATTTGAAAGGTCATCGACAACAAACAAAGAAACAAACAATCAGGCAGCAAGAATGGAGAAGACATCTGTCCCTACACAACTATGTGGCTGATATTATGGGGAATCAAGAAAGTCTCAGCAGTAGACTGAATTTGCAATATACACAGTTAACATGCAAGGGACACAAGAAAAATAATAGAAGGCAGGCATTTATTGTCTGCAATCCAAGGGCTTTTTCTAAAGAATGTGATAACTTCATAAGAGTAGGAAATCCCTGATTAATACTGGGGGTAGACATATGTATTTGCTATGAATTAGATATAAAAGAAGGAAAAGCTACAACACAGTCTCAGAAGGACCTGCATCCCAAGACATTATAACATGGGCTTGCTTTACGCACAGCTCTGGACAAAACAGACCCCTTGAGTAGGGAGACTGGTGACTGGGGAGAGGAGGTTTGGCTTCGTTTGCCCCAGGGAAGGACCTTCTCCTCCTGGCACCTCCCAGCTTTTTCCATACTTGTGTGAATGGAGAAGGCACTGGGTTGGGTGGTTGCAACCCGAATGTGGTGCTGCATCTTTATTTAACATGACTATTAATGACCAAACAATCACAGTTCCTCACCCCAAATTGCCTGATAATCTACTGCCTCTCTTGGGCCTCTTCCCACTGCTGCTGCTTTTAAACCCGTGTAATGCCACTGATTTCAGTAGAGCTAATCTGAAAGGTACACACATGGGAGATAGATAAGAATCACTTCACTCCCATGCTGAATGTCATGGCCTGCACTTCATAGTTGGCAAACGCGTATGTTTAGTGGCACCACCACACACTCCGGATAGTAGACATTGAAATTACATTAATCTGAATTGAATATTCCAAGCAAAACTACTGCCAAAACACACACCCGTTTTGGTAGCGGCGATGGAGGTAAGCCAGCGCTCCTCCTTCCACCCCCCACGAAGAGTTCATGCAGAGTCTTCAAAAAGTTACTGAATGCACAAAGCGGGGAATGTCATTGTCACCTGACAGTAATGATCACATTTCATGGTAAATAATTACCAGCTCCCAATTACAAATGTGAGCTTCTTAAACTGCCATAATTCATGGCAACATGCTTGCTGCCTCCAGCCACAAATCACAATTTTTGCTAGGGTGTGGGTGAAAGAGCCATCTGTGCTGATTTGCAGCGAAGCCTCCAAGAAGCCCAATTTATCAATATTACATTCATCTTTCTGACCATCTCTGTTGGCCCGAGCTCATCTGATCAAGTGTCCTCCCAGTGCAGGTCCTCAGGACAGACCAACATGCACATCCGACTCTACAGCGCCCGTTCCCGTTGTCTGCCTACAGCGCTGGAAGTGCTATTTAACCCACACACACTGGTGACCACCCATTTTAACAAGTCACTGATAATGCTTTGCTTGGTTTTCTGCAGCACGGCGTTTATTACGAGACTAGCAGACATTATTCATTTTTTGCCTGGAGGTACACCCAACAACAAGGCGCCTCGGTAAGCTTGCAGAGCAGTGATACTCCTACCTTAGTGTTCACATCTCTGCCACGGTCCAAGTGACTCATATACAGTGCTACAGCTGTTTCAGTGTTCTCGTTTGTTTTTTTTTTAAGCCAGCTCTATTGGTGACTAAAGCTTATGTAAGTAATCTAAAACCTCAGTATTTACGATATAAAAGCACCACAAGAAACCCCTCTCAGACCTTAAGCTTCTGTAGGATTTAATTTTGGGGAATTTTATTTGAAAATGCAATATCCTCCCCCCACCTTCCTTTCTTTCTTTCCTATGAGGAATCAAAAGAGCAGATCTTGGATGGAACCGCACTATTTATAAAAATGGGCTTACCTCATTTGTGTAAGAAAGGAAAGACTGTCAACCTTGATTAGAAAGAAATAATTCTTAAAAGGAGTCAAGTAAGGTTTAATATTATTGTTTTCTCTAGGCCTGAAATGATAGAAGTTTTCAGAAATTTTAAATAAAAAATGAAAAATGAATATGCGACTCAGGAAATTAGTGTATCTGAGAACTGCTGCCAGGGCTGTTTAAAAAAGAAAGAAATCCAAAAGAACTCGTCCTGTTTTAGGGTTGGAAACCTTACAAAATCCTTAGATGAAGCACTATCAAACTATACTCCATTCTGAGTTTTACTACAACTATGGCCAACTACAGTTCTACGACAGTAGACTTACACTAAAGTATTGCAGTGCTGAATCAGGTCCTAAGTGTCATTCCTTTATCTGGTTATTTCATTCACCTTTTTAGTCATGCTCCTTGGCACAACAGTGGGATATTGTCTACACAAAATTGGTTTTAAAATGATTTAGTTAAACTGGTGCAAGACATGGTCACTCAGACTGATTTAAATCTGCTCTGTATCAATTTAGTTTAAGTCATTTCCTGATCAGATTAAACTAAATCAATACAAACCAACTTTAAATAGATTCCAGTGTTTGCACTGGCTTAACTAATTTGATTTTAAAACACACCTTTAATTAAACCAGTGCAATTCTGACTGTGGAAAAGGCTTTGTGAGGCAGAACTGCTTGTCTGTGATAATTGGCTAATATTTTACTACCCTGTTGTGCTAATTGTGACCTGTAAAATACAATGAAAAAGCAATGCTATGCTTAAGGAGTGTGACAGTAGGTGAGACTTCGAAAAAATGCTGTGTCTTCACCATGGCTTGGGGCAGTTCGGATGTGGGAAGATAGTTGTGGTCTGTCAAAAGACAATTAAAATATTTACAAGGAAGATGTGTTTCATTTACGAAATGGGCCACTCTCTAAAGATCCAATAGCAGTTGGAGAAAGCAGTTGTACCTGTGGCTTGGGGGTTGTTTCAGTCCTCTTTTAATTTTGTTTCCATCTTTTTGACTTGGCTGTTCTGAACATTTCTCACAATTTTGTTAACAAAGGAGAATTTTTTTTCCTGGAAAGGGTGACCATTTTTTGCAACATGGAGAAACGTTATAGGAAAGCTTTACTCAAAGAGAATACATGAAACTTGCAGTTTATCCCAGGGTTAGAATTGTGACCATTCTTTGAGTTGTTGGGGGGG